>JAGDQP010020777.1:0-32725 GCA_022664845.1 Lepisma saccharinum | reverse complement strand
AAGCGTAGCAGCTGTTTGGGCGCTCGTAGTGGCATCTAGTAGTAGTCATAGCAAACTCTGAGCTGTGGCCGTTTACGACTCCAAAGGAAGAAGTCAGAGGGATAAGGTCTGGAGATGATGGAGGCCAATTCAAATCACCTCATTGGGAAATAAGGCACTCTAAAAACAGTTTATGAATATTTGCTGCCATACTCAAACGAGTTGCATGTGCTCTCACACTGCTTTGTTGAAACCATTTGTCGTCCAGGTTAGCGATTTAGGGAAGATGGAATTCATTGATAATGACGGTGTAACGTTTTTCATTCGCTGTATAACCTGCCTCTAGTTATTATCTTCAAAGAAATACGGTCCAAGAACGGAGGAAGATGTGACGGCACACTAAACAGTCACTTTTGGCCTATATAATGGTCTCTGCTGAAGTCCGCCGTGACTTTCCCTCAGTTAGGTAGCTATAACTGACTGTTTTGAAAAACAGCACGCTCACACATCGACCAACTCTTTATAGCTAACTACACTCCAGGGTGGCTCCCGTTACGTTAGTTAGGAATTACCAGTGTTACCTATTCCCACTGCCAAAAATGTACTGAAAACCGTCAGCAATTTATACCAACTTCTGTATCTTTTTTAAAGTTAAGATAAACGTTGCAATATTAAAAACTGTGTAAATCGATATTGAGTATGTACATGCATAGTAATATATCATGACTCATGATCTGCCTCTACAGTTTGTGGCTGGCGAAGGGCACGAATTAAATATCTGAATTTGAATCAGATTTGATCGATATTTTAATACCACCAAGACTCAGACAGCCACGAACAGTTACACATGCCTCGTGGAACACTAATGTTTTGCGGAACACATTTTAGGAAACATTGGTCTAGAAGATTTTAATCTTTCTTCAGAAGAAGAGGAAGAAATAGGTGCGTCTTATAAAAGCCATACATAAAGACCAGAAGCATAAGATCTGGAGGAGGAAGTAAAGTAAGCTAAACTTACTCTAAAGGACCTACCGCTCTGGATAAATAGCAATGATGAGATCCATGAAAAACCCTCTATGCCAGTTTTAGACTTCGTATCCTTTTTCAAGAAAAGGTGTATCCATTTACGGTTTCCTGTGTTGTTTAAAAATAGGGACAATAAAATCCGGTTAAAAACTTATCTATTTTATGATCTGTCATGTCATGACTATCATATACAGTAGTATAATTCACATGCATTATAATTTACGTATTAATCATTTAAACAATAATTACAATGGTATTGATGATGAATGAAGAAGAAGATGATGATGATACAGCGCTAATGCTTTATTTGTTTAATATGTTAATTCAATATACACTGAATTAGCAAAACTAATGGGATAGCAGGTCACTGATTTGCGGGGGGACACCACGTGTGTTCCAAGCTCCCTGCAGGACTCCGCGACGGCTCCAGTTCTGTGTAAGACCATATAGGAAGTGGCTGTGTGGGTGATTCATGTGAAATGCAACGTCGTCGTGAGTTGACGGCATTCGAACAGGGCATGGTTGTGGGTCCCCGACGCATGGAAAGTTTGATATCGGCGGTGGTGCAAGAATTCGGCTTCACATTTTCAACCGTGTCCATGGTGTACCAAGAATGGTTGGATAAAGGCTTCACAGTCCACAACATAGACCATACCGAGCGTCCAGCCGCCCACAATAACCGAGACCGGCGACACCTGGGACGAATGGCTAACAGAGACAGGAGGGAGAGAGTGCAAGAAATCACGGCGCAATTCAACAATGGCCGCGCTAGAAACATCTTCCAGTGGACAATCTGTCGGGACATGCGTTCTCTCGGGTATAAGAGCAGTCGCCCTACACGGGTGCCACTGCTAACACCGCGCCATCAGACATTCCGGCTTGCATTTGCTACCAGTCACCTCGGATGGACACTGTAACAGTGGCGTAACGTCAGCTGGTCCGACGAATCACGTTATCAACTGTACCATGTCGATGGGAGGCACCGTGTCTGGTACATATCTCATGAAGCGATGGATTCCGCATGCCAAGAGGGTGTGGTCCAGGGCGGTGGGGTATCAGTCATGGTCTGGCTGGAGCGCATTTTTCTGGTATGGAATAGGGCCTCTGGTTGTTCTGGAAGACACGTTAATTATCTACTTTATGATCAGCTGCCCGGAGACCATCTGCACTCGATTTTTGGCCTTTCAACACCCTGACGACCTGGCGATCTTTCAAAATGACAATACACCACCACATCGCTTTAATGTCGTCGCAGAATGGTTCGAAGAGCATGCAGGAGAGGACCAACGACTGAGCTTGCCACCCCGGAGCCCTAATATGAACCCCATTGGGCATATCTGGGATGCCATTGAACTCAGGCTCCGTGCTCTGGATCCTCCACCCACGAAAAGACCGTAATTGTTTTCCGCTCTGCAGATTGTGTGGTGTCAGCTGCCTTCGAAAGTGTACCAGGGACTTGCAGACTTACTTCCAAGCCGTATTGCTGCGCTCCGCAGAGCCTGAGGGGGTCGCGATCAGATATTAGGTGAATATCCCATGAGTTTTGCTAACTCAGTGTAATGTGTTTATATTAAATATTTATGAACTTTAAGCTGGTTGTTTAAAGGTATTTCAGAGTTAAACAATAAGAACACTTAAATACACGGACAAGAATGTTTTCATCAGTGATTCCGGGAGACCCAAATCCTCGAGAACATCGCCCCAATTTTAGAACTTTTACGGTCAAAAATCGATATAAATCGTACAAAACTTCACTTACACCATTCCATTTTTGACTTTACACACTCCAAAACTGAAAATCCTGGTGGAATCCCTGGCCGTGACGAACAAGAAATCAACAAGTTGCAGCAATAGAGGGAACCACGGATTATAAAACGTTTCAAGTATGAAGAATACTTACAAATGGAATAGTGGAGACTTAATCTAAAGAGCAACAAATTCAAATAGGTGGCTGAATGAAGTAGGGGAAAGTAACCATATTTCGTGTGGTGTCCTAATTCCGGGTAGTCTGTTGTTTCACTTGAATTGTGCTGCATTCTGCATATGTTACTGCTAATGTGCGTAGCAGAAGGCGTTCAATAGCCTATGGGCGCCTTTTGCTAAGCACATTAGCAGTAACACATGCAGAATACAGCACAATCCAAGTGAAATAATAGACTACCCGGAATTAGGACACCACCCGAAATATGGACACTTTCCCCTACAACCAACAATATAAACAGTTTTATTTAATAATTTATTAAACTAAATTTTACTCGGCAAATGTTTAATGAACATTTGAAGTGAAACATTTACCAAGACCTACGTAAATATGTTCAGTTCTAATTAAAGAAGGATTTTTTAAACTGAATTTTATGTCTTATACCTTGATTTTATAAAGAAATAACTATCGTAAGTGTGTACTCACGGATACAGTTAATATCATATTCTCTTGCACGGGAAGCTATGTCAATTTTCGCTCCCTTAGCTCGTAAATCCTGATAACTGGAGCAGCTTGACATCCCACGAGAGAAGGGATTTATACATCTTCGTTATTGTATGGATTCTGTGTGACTCAGCATCTTATAAATGGTCCAGATAGGCGTTTCGGGTGACGTCACGAAGTGAATATATATACTCAACCGAACAGAAGTTACAAGACAGGGTATATATATATCCGACCTTTACGTTACATTCGTGTACCGAATATCTATTCAACGGCCAAATTTGATCCGGATTATCACACATTTTCTAAAATGAAACAGGATATCTGATTCCTGTATATTTTTTGATCTCCCTTATTTTAAAGACAAAGCCTTCTTTCCTAATGATCGAATCTATTTAAGACTAATTCGCATCGTGCTACACTTTATGAATTTTGTTAATATGAGAGAGAAAACAAATCTTGGAATGATTTTTTCCTTCACCTCCAAAACTCATACATAGACCGTGCGAAAAATCATTGTTTTATCTCATGAGAGATGGATAAGAGCAAATTAGTTAGATAAAGGGAGCGAGCAAATGATTTACACTTATGGTGTATGAGCTTTCCGTGTGGGATGCAGGAGGAGGGGGGGGGGTGCAGAGAAATTACTCGTTGTTTCTGTGGCTTAACGAAGTTGAGCCTTCAACTAAATTCTGGTGGGAATAAGCCACACAACCTGGAAACAGCATGGTGGGCTTGTGGAGATGGGGGAAGGGGAATGTTCCGGATGGGTGTAATTAACATCTTCTGCTTTTCGGTTTTGTTCTGAGGGCACCACTCAAATGAAATGTATGAGCACTACGGACGTGATACACATTACAGTCTTCTACCTAAAGGAAAGAGTGTTAACAAAGTGCAACTCTAAAATTCTCTCTACATTAAATTTCCATAATAACTTATCTGCGTACGTTGAAATAGACGTAATGTAAAATGTTCGGTGAAACTAACTAACTACCTAGACTTCAAAATTCAAGGGTATGCATCCAATATGGTATTCTTTTTATGAACTTATCCTCTAAAGCGTAAACTAAATCAGCGAAAGTGAAAATGAATTCAAATTGTAGTTAGCGACATCTATTTTCCTCAGCAGTTTTGAATTTGTTAATAACCACGGTTTATTTCGCATGGTATTTTTATGCTATAAATATCCACTTTTATGAAATTTGATAATCACACTACGAATATTTACTGTTTTCATCTCGAATTCTCATTATTTTCTTCACAGTTTTAATACCCATACGAATGAGAAAATTTACACCAAAAATCTTTCTTCACCACATTTTCGTACTTATATGTACTTCCGCGTGTTGTCGTTATAACACTTATTTGTTTTTCTTTTTATATGGTTTCATATTAACAAATCACAAGTCCCTAAAATGACATGTTTTGCATTCTCGGTTTCGAAATTGCTGTGGCTAGAGGCACGTCAGGCGTGACTCTAATGTAGTCACGTCCATTGGCTAGAAAAACCGAAGACGTTGTAGGTAGAGCCAGAGAGAAGTTGAATATGTTGGTAAACTGTTCCAGGATATCTGTCACAGTTCCAATTTCTGTCTGTTTTTAATCACAGTTAAAGTTCTTGTGTTTTCGTAGACTACTGTGGCGTGAACCCGTATCAAAGTAAGCGGGTAAGCGTGATTGTGTTTGTTAGAAAATGAATATATTTTCAATGACGTTTATAAATTTATAGTGCGGGACGTAAGGAAATGATCCAACGTAGTACAAGTCATTCGCAATAATGCGAAGGGAGGGGCAAAATCACGAAGGGAGCTTGTTTAACTTAAGCATAGGAACAGGTGGATGGAGAATGAAATTGTGTCACCTTCGCTTATTGACCCTTCTAGGTATTACATATTCGTGAAGTGCGTGTATTTCCAAAATGCGTTAAAATGTTCAACACGCCTATAAAAGTATAAGGTAACATTTAATAATAAGTAATAACTTTCTTCAGGAAAAAAATAATGGGCTAAATGTGCCAACACTCTGCTGCTTATACCATCGAGTACGTTAAAGACAACCAATTTCGAAACAGTATTCACAAAGTACTGCGACTTGTCACGTAAAGGTAGAATTGAATCCGCGAAAGTAACTGGAACAATGAACGAACAGTACTCGATCTAGCTCCTCGGGGTTTCTGCGAAGCTCCTATGCCTTCAGTGTTAACACGACAATGAACATGCTCACATTGAAGTCATGGCTTGACGTGCCTGTAGCTACTGCATTCTGAATTACATGCTTGATTTACACTTTACCGAAAAATAAAACCAAAATCTATAATTCCCAATTTAGTGTTTAAGGATTATTTTCAATTTCTCTTTGCAAAGTTTATAAAATAATATTCCATATTTACACCTTTCCCCTTATAGTTGTGATACTTAGAATGAAAAATGTATTACCTAAAGTATTTACAAAGCTCTTGATATTTGAATACGAGCATTCGATATTGAATAATATCATTCTGCAACAACATGAGTTAGCAACATTGTCAAACAAACCACGTTTTTAAAACACAATAAAAGAGACTGGCAACAGATGTTGGGTTGGGATTGCAGAAGGGAGCATAAACTAACAAGGGACTGAAGTTGTACCGGAGTTGTTGGTACACGATGGTGGCGCCACGCTATCTTGTACGAACAAAAGTTTTTGAGTTGTGTGGTTCCTCTATATCATGTTTGTTTCACAGGAAACAGAGAAAGGATGGGAGGGGAGTACAAAGAAAAATGGAGAAAAGAAATGGAAGAGAAAACGAATTCGGATGCGGGTTAATCCACGAGAAAGTTTCAAGACATGAACGTAAGAGAGCGCGTTAGTAGCGGGCGCGTGGAACACTATGAGAAGTCTACAATCTGGAAAGAGGAGGGCTGACATCTAATGCTTCTTTACTGGAAATTACAAGCTCCTTGTTAGCTCTTCAGATTAATTAAGATGCTTTGGCTTTTGTCTACGTGTACAAGCAGAATCTCTTGGAAGGACTTTAATTAATTATATTGGCCAAAACATGGAAATTACCCCCTTCCAACGACATATAGATCTCCTGCTTTCTTCTGACAGTGCTAAAGCGCGGGAAAGGGTGGAAGGGAATTAAGAGAGTGGTGTCCGAAATTGCAGCTAGGTAAACCGACAGATAAATTTGCTCTATGAAATTAAAGGCTGTCTTGATTAAGTCGTCTATTCATGCATGAAATTTTGCTGAAGACACTGGAACATTCTTGGTGGAATTTTATTACCCTTTGCCCCAACAAAGGAAGGCATTAGGTTCTGTACTTGAATAGGGCTGACAACATTGTTTAAGGAGAAGAAAAATACGTTTACTATTTGTATGTGTCTAATCAGAGAGTTTTGTCTATTATTATTATTATTATTACTGTACTATTATTAACACAGTCCTTCTGACAGTGGAAAACTATTTTCATAAAGCTATACCTTCAATATTAATTCCGGTTTGTTATTTTTTTTCGTTTGTTTTAGCGTAGAAGTTTTTCTCTAATACTTTCCGTAAATTCCATCAGCATTTTTACTCTTCCTCGTTTTTCTTCAAAAATGATTTCGTTGGGCCCTATTGGGGTGAAGTCCCTCCCCAATTTTACGAGAGTCCCCCGATTTAAAAAAAATTATATATTTAAAAAATATAATAAATGAAGTCTCAGAAGACCTTAAAAAATTCTTACCTATTCCGCCGAGGCAGAAATTTATGACAAACAATTTCAACCATATATTTAAATATATCATTTGGCAGAAATTATTGTGTAAACAATATCCTAAATCAGTGTTTTCCAACTTCGTTTCGGGGAAACACCAGAAACATTTAACAAATCTTTGGGGAACCCAGGCTGCTTGACATATAATGTTTAAATATAGTCTAAACAAAAATATGAAGTGGCTTTGTACAGTATAGGTGAAACAAACAAAAATTCGTACGTTTAAAACATATTTTCTTATTTTCACGGAACACCTAACCCTGCATGGAGGAACCCTAGGGCTCCGCGGAATCCCGGTTGGGAATCACTGCCATAACTAGTTTCTATTTCTTTTTGTTTCGCTGTTTCTAGTATTTGTATTATTTTATCTACTGTACTTTCTTATACGTGATCTTTGTGCTCATCTGATTCATTTTTCGTTCCCCAGCACGTTCTCATTTCGAAAACTGCTTGTTTGCAGGCGCAGGAGGCTATGCTTTCATTTTACACACTGTAAAAAATAACGCTTATTTTACACTTACCTTAAATCATCTTAATTCTGTGCTCAGTTTGAGGGGGAGGGAATGTAAGACCAAATTTAGTGAGGTGTAAGTACATTTTGCAGAGTTTCTAGCGATTTTCAACAATCAAAATTTTTAAATTTGCGTGTGTCTGCTGAATGATTTGAGGGCAATCTCATTAGGGAAGGGATGTCTGGTAGACTCCCTGACCGGGAGATACAAGTGAGCAATTTTAGTTTTACTTGCTAATAAGGTCCTAAACAAACTTGTGAACTTCTTAGGAAAGTTACGTACTGTTCTTGTTGCAAAAGACAATTGCGAAACACTTCTTATCGGAGCCCAGTCAGATTTGAACTCTGGATCCCACATGTATCAGTCATAATAACCATCAAGGGTCAGTTCTATAATCGACCGCTAAACTTCTTTCTAGTCAGCGCTAAGTTGAGGCTAACTCTCATTGGCCAAAATCAGACTTGGCCTCAAGTTAGCGCTGATTACAAGTTTAGCGGTCGGTTGTAGAACTGATCCTAAGCCAGCCTGAGACCGAAAGAATGGAAATAAGAGACGAGAAGGAAATGGCGACGAATGATTTTTCTTTCTGTGAACCGATGCATTGAAAAAAGAATTGAATGGAGTATCGCGTTGCACATGGACCAGAAACATGAATTCCACCAAGATTAGAAGCCTTCGAAAGAGAAATTTGAAGGAGACTAAAGTCAACGGCAAAGAAAGACAATTTTGCTTAAATTGAAGAAAATAAAAGAAACTGATTTCGAAATAGTTTATATAAAGTTATATATATATATATATACTGTAAATTGATTTGAATTTTATTTACGGCCTTTAGGCATCTGAGGATCAGGCCGGGATAGGGAAGGGAAAAGGATTCGAGAAGGTGTCGGTCATGGCCTATGTTGAAGGTGCCATCCCGGCATTAGCCTGGTGTGATTGAGAAAAAACCCTGAAAATACTGCAGTCAGGATGGTCGGCCGCTGTGATCGACCCCAGGACCTCCCGAATGCTACGCCAATGTTCTACCACTGAGCTACGGCGACTCGGTTTCCATCCATGTTCTTACCACGTATGTTACCAAACATTCAAATTTGTACCGAGCAATCGTAGCTCAGTTTGTAGAGCGTTGACTTCTCATTCGGGAGCTCCTGGCTTCGATACTAGCGGACGCCCATCCTGACTGAGGTTTACCGTGGCTTTGTCCTTACAAGGAGACCATCAATAGATCGGTGAAGCAGAAGTGTCTTCTGTTGATAAAACATACACCCTTTGTACACCTCAACCAATACTCCATCCCCTATCTCGGTACCCTGCAGTTAATCTGGGCAGCTAATTTTTCGTCTCATTGACGGTCTCCTTGTTTGTCGCACCAGGCAAATTACGGGATGGTACCTTCAATTTAGGCCCTGGACTAATCGTTCCCGTTTCCATTCTCCTAACCTATCTTGCCTTGCATATAGATGCCTAAAGGCCATGAGATACATAAGGTGGGTGTAAAATTGTAGAAACAAAACTCAAACCATAGGCACATTTAGAAGTGACCAAACCATTTCAGATATCCAGAAAAATGTTCTTAAAGAGTAAAAAAAAAAGTTAATTTTGTTTAGAATATTCACATTAAATATTTATATTTGTAATTCCACAAGCCGACCTCTAGAGGATCATTTTTTTTTCTTTTTTAGGGACCATTTAAGACAGAAATATAAGACCATTAAAACTTCTATAGGTACGGAAGCCGATACAATAGGTGTATAAAATTGCAAAATTAATGGTTGTAATGGTATCATTTTATTAGCTATATTTTATTATATAGTCCGTCATAGATGGACTATATTTAAAAAAAAAGAAGTGAGCTCAGCTGTACAGTATTGGACACTTTCACGGCGATTAAATATTTTACGAGAGGCCTGGCAAACGTTCTTGACAGGCCTTGTTCGATCAAATGTTGCGGATGTAATAGTTTCTGACTTCCGACAACCATAACACAGGATTATGGTAGGTATTTCATCTTAGTTTGTCCTCAATGAAACTGACATGGACACAATAAAACCCTAAGCTCTCTCTCTCTCATCCGAACCCATATCTTCCTAATACACACACACTCTCTCTGTCTGTGCATGGTATGTTTCTTCGTGGCACTCTCTGTCAAGAGAATTAAACATATAAATACCAGTCTATCAAACGCTTTTAGATCTTTTTTCAAGTTTTTACTAAACTCTAAATGATACGTTACGCGAAGTTCATGGAACACATACCATTAATATTTCCTGATTTTATTATATTTTATATACAAAGGTACCATTAGATCATATGCAATACGGAACATTGATGATACATTCAAATCTGTTTTTCAACACAAATCCTCAATTGTTTTATTCTTTCATTTATACCTTTTTTAAATAACAAGAAAAAAAATATTAGATTGTCTGAATTTAATATTGTATTAATTTCTTTTTGTTCTCGTATAGCAGGCTACGAATACGACTGTCATCTGTGAGTGTAAAGAATATTAAAATGTTAGAAAATATAAAAATCTACACCAGGGCCCGTAATGTAATTTTGTGCCTTCCTCGGCTACATAAAACTCTGTTAAATTATAAGGTATAATCAAATTTCATTTAACAACTTAGTTTTACAATAAAGAATGTTATATTGTTCTCACAGTGGTAAAATGAATAAACGAAGATAGTAATTAAATATTCGGTAAGTGCAAAACTTCTACCCGTTTTGACCTTTAAAAAAATGTTGCTAATAGGCTTTACATAAAAAAAATCAATTCTATCCGTTTTGACATTCCGAGTCATTCGGTTTCGGTCCACATCAACTAAATGCAACGCAACGGAAAGCACGAGCCGCACAATGTGTTTCTTTACTTTCCCTGTACAAAAATGACCGGTTCTTGTTACGGGTGATGAGAAGTGGGTTCTGTACCGGAGCGTAAAGTTTCGAAGGACTGTGTGTCGCGTTTCTGAACAGCCTCCATCGGCGTCCAAACCGAAACGTGATCTCATAAAGGTGATGTTAAGTGTCTAGTAACGGTAAAGTTATTCCCTGTTCAATGCACATTAACTGTGAAAGACGCACGGGGAATATGTCGGTAAGGCTCCACATATTCACGACCAAGGGCATGAGAGATAAGGTCCCATGCTGGACCACCTTTACCTTAGAAAGTGTCCAGGAATACCAAGGACACTCTAGTGTCCAATTTGAATGGAGGCACTAAAGTAATTGGAGCACTAAAGAAAAGTCTCCAGTATCCTGGTCGGGATTTGAATCGGGGTCGCCCAATTCGTCGTCAGAGCTGCTACGCCTGAGCCACGCCGACTCCAGTTAAGTGTGTAGTGGGATGTCAAAGGCATAGTTCACTGAGAGGTCGTGGAACCTAACTAAATCATTAATGCCACCTTCTACTGCCAACAGTTGGACAGACTCCTAGCAGCATTATGATCGAAGTGGCCAGACTCGTCGACCGCCAAAGAATAATTTTCCACCATGATAACGCCAAGCCACATGATGCTATCATCACCCGTAAAAAAAAAATTGATGGACTCCGGTTGGAGATTTTTCCTCACTCGTCTTATTTCCCAGATTTGACCCCTACAGAGTAACCATTTCTCGTACTTTGCGAAACTCCTTAGCTCCAAAAATCTTTGATGGTTTGGAGGCTGCGAAAACTGTCATGTAATAACAGTTCTTCGACTCCAAACCTCAGGACATTTACCGGTTGCGATTCATCTCTTACGATGGCAGTGCTGATTATGCAGACAGAGTTAAATTCCATTTTGTGTTATTCGGACTTCTATGTACACCAAAAATAGGCAGAACTTTTGCATGTACCCAATGCATGTAACTATTGCCTTAAAAAATGCTGAGTTTATTTTTTATTTCACTTCGTGACGCTACAACCCATCATAATTTCGCACTCATATAGAAAGAATTTGGCTAATCCTGATCTACACAATGAAAAGAAGACGTTTAAAAAAAAAAAATTATAAATATCGAATGCACACCAGGAAAGAGTCAACTTGTGATCACTATTTGAACACTTTTCACATAGCTTTGGAGAATATTCATAAATGATTTTAGTAGTTTAAGGAAAGAAGTAAGAAAATGTAGGTTTTGAGCAGGTAAAGAACTCAGGTCGTCTCGTTATTTATTCTATTGATTTTTCCAACTCAGTTACGAAGACAGTAATAACTTCACTTTTCTCGATTTGCATCAACAGAACGGATATTAGAGATAAAAAAGTGTTATGTCATTGGATCGTCAGTGTTGCCAACTTGACAAAAAAGTTTTATTATTTTTAAATGACAAGACGTCAGTTTATATTTGGTAACCTCTACTGACGACAAATATCATATATAAAGCACAGAATACAGTGTTGCAAACTGTAGATGAAGTGAAATGTTCAAAATATTTTATTTTCCTTGTACATTAGTCCACAGTTGAAACACTGCATCATGTACTTCACAATATGATGTTTCATGATTAGTAGGAAATATCAGTGATAGATCCACCCTTGCCTCTTGTGGGTGGAGTCCTCGATTCGATCCCGGCTCGTGCCATGTGGGGTTCTACCGTTTCTTCCCACTTTCTTCATTCCACCAATTCTCTCATCATCATTCACCGAGTGGCTCAGTGGTAGAGTGTTGACTTCGCTTTTGGAAGGTTGTGGGTTCAATCCCAGCGATCAACCATCCTGACTGAGGTTTTTCTTTAGTCGCAAAGGCAAATGTCGAAATGGTATCTTCAACTTGGTCCCTGTCCGACACTTTCCAGCATTCTTCTTCCTCTCCTATCCCGGCCTAGGCCTTAGATGCCTAAAGGTTATAGATAAAATTTAAATTCTCATCATCCATTCTGGCTGAGCTGAAGTGATCTAAAGGTATTAAATATTTTATTTTGAAATTGCATTGAAAGAAATCTATTTTAGAGCTCAAAGTTGGAGGCGTTCAAGTGAGTAGATCTCACATAATGCACAAAAAGAAATTCGATATCAAAATGTCTGGACAATTGTTTATCAGGACACATTGTAAAGAAAACAGGTGGATAAAAGAACTGTGTAAGAAGTAATTGACGGTTTCAGTCAAGCAGGGGATAAGCCAAACAGTCAATAAAAGTGTGATTTTTATTTAGTCACATTCCCCTGACATCTGCTAGCAATCTGATAATCACTGTTTGATATCGGATAAACTGTTTGATGTCGGATGATCACTGTTTGATGTTGGATAAACTGTAGTCTCCAAAGACCATTTGAGAACAAACAGTGCAAACAGATGTCAGATGAATGATACTGAAAAACAAACACATCTTTATTAGCTGTTTGGTTTATCTCCTTGTTTCGACTGGATCGCTTAATTCTGAAAGAAAATAAATGTGTTATTCTGTTATTCAGAATTCATCTTCTGAAAAACAGGATAAACCACTAAACATTTCTTGTACGTATTTCTCACAAATTATTGATTGCAATCACATGTTTTCAGGTAATGCAGTTACTTTCTGGCTATTATACTCACGTAAAAGGATGCCTTCTATGTACGGATACTCACCTAGAAAAAAAAAAGAGAAAGAAAAATTAAGAAAAGTTTTGTAGTGGATCCAAATACAAATTTATTTTTTCATTATAGAATACAAATATATTTTGTTTTATTTTATTTAAAACAGCAAACTTAAATTCAAATCGTTCAAACAATGTTGTCACCCAGATAGCATGCCAGCTTGCAACAAATTTGTCAGTCACGTACTTTGACCTTGTCCAACTTGACATTGCGTTGAACTTAAAAAAAAACAAGCATGAAACAAACTTGTTAGAATAATATAAGTGGTTTTATTTATTATAACTAACCTAATTTAAGCTTGGTGGAGCAAACAGTTATACGGGGAAGCATCTCAAACTTATTTATTTGAATTTTGTCTCGTTGCACTTACGCTGTCATCTCAGTGCAATGAAGTCCTACCACGTGCCAGTTCACCAGGTTAATCTTCACCAACTCTCACCGTTTTACAACAGGCGTCTCTTACAATCTGATGAGCTAAGTATAAATAACGCTCGGACAGCGAGCTAGGGAGTGTGGTCTCGTGACTACAGCATCAGATTGGTGTACCAAATGCCCTCGGTTCGCTTCCCTCTGAGCGCAATGTTTTCTTTTAAGAAGTATATTGTTTTTGTTTTTTTGTCTTGTTAAGGGGCTATTTCAAGCTTGATTCTTATAAAATACACTACTTGATTCAAACGTTTTGGCTTGATATGGTAATAGGCAAGGAAGGAACTTGAAACGGAAGAATCTTTCAAAAATCATTATTTCCAAAGCATTGATATATATAGATGGTTACAACGTTGTTGGTGTGAGCTTTTCAGTTAAAGTCAATATACCCTGTATATCGGGTGTTGCAAAATAACTGTTAAAGCTCTTGGGAGGTGATTCCTGACACTGAGACAAGAAAAAAAGTCCTCTTGAACTTTCGGCAATCGGACATAGTTTCGGATCTACAAGGTGCCGAAAGCGTGGGAAAAATGAATTTCGGACGCCAATATTTCGGAAACTATCCAACGTACAGAGCGAGGGTAAAAAATTAACAGAAGAAGTCATACCTGATCTATTGATATATGCATGCTTCAGAAGCCTACAACGCACACGCAAGGGATTCCCCAAAGGAACGTAGGGATTCCCGGACAATCTGCCAATGAAAGATTGGTCTAAATGGATATGTATGGATAGGGTTCCCACCTGGTAACAATAATTCGTTTGTATTAAGTCGATATCTTAACCAAATACAAAATGGCGGACACTTTCATGCCCGTTGTGTGTGGTTGCATAATCGCCAGGTACGGATGATGGCCAACAGTGACGTTCTGTGTATTAAGTGGAGTAAATTTGTAGCCGCATGGTCTAGGAAGACATCTGCAGTGTCGGTAGAGCACAACACACGAAACAGGGTGATTCACAAGTGTGGAAACACGTAATGAAAAATGCCCAGAAATGTACTCTAGTAAACGTGAGTTCAAAGCGGCGGAAATGTAAGGAGTAGCATCAATAACATGAAAGTCATTGCCAATTCGCCAATAGTATTACCTCAAGCCGAATCAATATGCTGTGCAAGGTTGTATACCAATAATAGTGCAACAACTGAGGCCCAATTGAAATTGCGGAAGGGGACTCACAAAGAAAGTGGGGAATCTCCTTCTGGTTAATAAAGGAAGTTCACTGTTGTGATCACATAATGTCGAGATCGAAATGTAGCCATTAAAAATGACGATGAACATCAACATGTCCCACTACTGCTGGGACACCGTTCTACATGCGAAAAATAGGAATCCACCAACGCTAAAACGTTACAGATGGCATACACTTCCCGCGCCTCTAGTGAAACTTTCTGTATCACATAGCTGAAATCGTTCTCAGCCAACTCTGATTACATAGCGTCAATTTCGGATGTAGGTCTTCAAACATCTGATTATTATTTTCGCCTTTGTGGTCGTTCCTTTCATGGTAGCAATATCACACCACGCTGCCATTAAGTCGGTTGGGCCCAGAAATACAGATGGCTTTTATCCCTTCACTTGTCTGTTAGATTGCTTTCCTCCGCAATCACAACTGATGCTGATGATATGGTGTTCTGCACGAAAGCAGCTCTTTGATTCGAAGGTCCCTGGGCAAGGTGAAGCTATGGTGGTTTGCCATTGCCTTCCGTGGGATGATAATGACGTCCTACAGTTTAACGTGGGATCCGAACCACTTGTGTCCCCACCGGGAATCAAACCCGGGACCATTTGACTACAAGCAAGAAATATGGAACGGAACGAAAAGAACAAAACAAGTCTAGTTTTTTGTTTAGTTTGTTCACATCACTTTTTGGCCCTTTTCGTGATACTAACACGACCGGGATGTCATCATTGCAAACATCAGACTAAGGGAATCGTTTAAAAGGATTGAGAAAATGGACACAGGACAGGACGACAGACAGAACAAGAAATTAAACAAAGCAATTGTAAGACATCAAGGATTGCGACCTATTTTAAAAAAAATCAAGGATTTGTATCCACTAAAATTTAACTTCCCTTCCTAAAGTATAATAAGTGCTCACGGTTTTCATGTAAGTTGGCATCTCGATATTTTCCTGGAGCGAATTAGCAATGGCTTTCATGTTATTGATGCTACTCCTTACATTTCCGCCGCTTTGAACTCACGTTTACTAGAGTACATTTCTGGGCATTTTTCATTACGTGTTTCCACACTTGTGAATCACCCTGTTTCATGTGTTGTGCTCTACCGACACTGCAGATGTCTTCCTAGACCATGCGACTACAAATTTACTCCACTTAATACACAGAACGTCACTGTTGGCCATCATCCGTACCTGGCGATTATGCAACCACACACAACGGGCATGAAAGTGTCCGCCATTTTGTATTTGTTTAAGATATCGACTTAATACAAACGAATTATTGTTACCAGGTGGGAACCCTAACCATACATATCCATTTAGACCAATCTTTCATTGGCAGATTGTCCGGGAATCCCTACGTTCCTTTGGAGAATCCCTTGCGCGTGCATTGTAGGGTTCTGAAGCATGCATATTTCAATAGAACAGGTATGACTTCTTCTGTTAATTTTTTACCCTCGTTCTGTACGTTGGATAGTTTCCGAAATATTGGCGTCCGAAATTGATTTTCCCACGCTTTCGGCACCTTGTAGATCCGAAACTATGTCCGATTGCCGAAAGTTCAAGAGGACTTTTTTTCTTGTCTCAGTGTCAGGAATCACCTCCCAAGAGCTTTAACAGTTATTTTGCAACACCCGATATATGTCACATTAGCAAATTCTAAGTTAAAAAAATATTCTTGTGGTAATTTCTCTTTCAATGCTTAGTTCTCCAGTGGAAGCAAAATAATTGTCAAGATGGCAGCACTGCAATTTTTTGAAAGAGAAATGAATGTTAGCAGCTCATTGATTGGCTATCACTGCACACGTGTCAAATCATTGGCTGCCTGCTTTTTAACCACTCCAGTGCCTCTAATATCTGTTACTGGAAACAAAACTACAAGCTACCAAATGACCTTGAGGTTACGCGCGACAATAACGCCTCCAACCTCTCACCGACAAAAGCATATGTAATGAACGAAAACATGACATGTTCATTCTTCATAAGACTTTTCACACTTCTGCGATAAGACTAGCGAATTTCAGATCGTGAGTTCAAACCAATCAGAAGGAGAAAATACCTGTGTTCGTAATAAATTCATTTACTCGATTCATTTAAACCAAAACAGAGACCGAAATATGAAATAGCTTTTGCCTCCCATAGGGAAAGGTAATCCATACATAATGCATTGCCTCGTTTACTAAAATAGAATATGTAACATTGTATTTAAAGTGTAATGTTGTAATATAATGCAGTCTAACCTAACCTAAAATAACCGCATTTAATTTGTCGTTCTGAATTAAAAATCTGAAAAGAAGTTAATTTTTTTTTTAGTTGGAGTACAAGGAGCTTACTCTAAACTGGAATAGAGCCACACAGAATTTATAAGAAAAAGGGAACTCGTTGCTTGGATCAATTAGACACTATCACTGGATACAACAAATAGAGGGCATTTCAAGCGCAAATCCAAATAGGTTTCCCCTAGTTATTCGTTTTACTCCAATTATTCAAATTTGAAATCAGAGAAACAGAAAAAAAAACTTTCGAATATACTTTAATGCTTAAAAATTGTGTCCAAATTGTGTGTGTGTGTGTGGGGGGGGGGGAGACAGAACAATGTCCAGTAATGTTATCAGTATTGGTCCAAAACCGAGAATAATACTTATTATCAATGTCTGTGAAACCGACTTTAGTTCTCGAAAGTTGTTTTCTGTCTACGTGCCATTCAAATTTTAATAAAATAAGATAAAACGAAAAATGCGGGAAACCCTGTTTGGATAGACCCGTAATGAATGTGTATCCTTTTGTTTTATAAATATAAATGGTCATAAGTTTATTTCTGAATTAGACAATTATATCTCTAAACAGCAGATGTCAGTGAAGATGGAACATTCTTAATTCACTAATTGGCTTTCTTCATATTTGTGCTTATTTTGTATTGATAAAGAACAAATGTGCATATATAACGTTGTACATGCGTATCTACTTTAAAAAATACATATTTCAGAGATGATATGATATATTTGTACAAATAAGAGGTTTCTCATAAGTATATTCCTGCCATTAGTTAGTTAGGTAAGGATGGTATATTTGATGACACATAAAAAAATATTTTACTGGGATAAATTGCTAAGGCGTAAGAAGTATTAAGACAGATACTGAGAGGTAGGGCCAGAAACAGAAGGAAAGAGAACCAAAACACAAAATGGAAACAGAGGAAAAGAATGAACAAGAGGCAGAAGAAAGACAGGAAGAGAATATAAGAATGAGAAATATGTGAGTTAGTGCAAAAGAGAAACAGTAAGATGCGTATTTTTGGTAGTAGTGCCGAAACCTGGAATAGGGATAAAGCGCTTCTTCGTACATACTTTTGATATTTATCGTAGGAATCGTCTTGACAAGCCAGATCCAGAAAAGCTGATTTCGACCACTTAGGGCACAGACAGTAGTGTCGAAATCTGCAACGACGCTGAAGCAATTATCGCACCTCGTATATGATATACATATTGTTGGAATCGTTTGACGAGCCAAACTCAGAAACGCCGATTTCAACAACTTCCATCTCCAGTTTTTTGTTTCAGAACAACTGTAATTTGATTTGATTTATTTGACTGATAAAGTTAAGGCTATGTAGCCTTCTGTTCCACATTACCGGTAACATGATTAAGCATTTAACATTATAGGTACATCAATACACTTACAAGTAGGATACAAATTAACATTAAAAAAAAATCTTATTCCACTCACACATACATACATACATACATATATGAACACTTAATCTAGGTTTGAAACATATTATGCACTGCCGTCATATACCACCACAACAACAACAAATAGTGCATTTCTATCAGTTATAAATTAACTCATTTATTCACACAATTGTGCACACAATATTGTGTGCGGCAATCTGATCGAATTCAACAAGAATGATAGAGAACTGCTGCTAAATATATATTTTTTTCTTTTCCTCTCTAATAAATGAGAAGATTATACAAACATCTGGATTTCATTTCTGCTACTAATATGTTACTGTATTTCCTTTTGAATATTACGCTTGATTGCTTTTTCGTGAGCTCTGACGGCAACGAGTTCCACAGCCGTGTTCCCGTTGCAACAAAAGCCTTGCTGTTCTGTGTCTCGGTATAACTAAGAGATTATCAAATCGTCTGCTTCTGTGTGTATCACAGGGGTGTTGAAAGAGATCTGATAGATATTGAGGACTAGTTTTCATTACTGGCTTATGTACTTGATAGGCACTTCTTGTTTTCAAGTCTAGCCAGTTCAATTTTAGTCTATGCGGTGTTACATCGCCATATTTCCTGGCCCCGACAACGTATTGTATGCAAGAATTTTTTTTGTGCGCGCTGTAGTCGATCTGATAAATCAGTTGGCATGTCATTGCAAAGTGGTTGACCAGAAATAAACGAAAGCTGCATCTTTGAGTTTGATTCGTCATTCATTAATTCATTACCACCCTGTATATACATCACATGTGTACGATGTGAGCTTCACCCCCCTCCTCCCGTTCCAGTTTTCGGTACTTTATATTGAAATATGTTTAGTAGCGAAATATGCTTACTAAACTTTACATGATCAATTATTACAAGCTCCGAATTGTTTCTTTTTTTACTTCGTGACATATCTCATTGGCTTATGGGTGTATGGTGTTGACGTGTAACCAATTGGATCTGTTCTATATATAGTTGGAGAAGATATACATATATAATAGAGAAATAGGTGGCGCGAAGGAGACAGAATACAAATGGGGGAAACGTTTCTCATATCGAATATAATCTATATATGGCGCTTGGTCTCATTCTGAATTTTCTTTCATGTCATTGAACGTGACATTTCCAATTTTCCCGTAATTTTACTAGGTAGAGGAAAAAAAAGATAGGAAGATTTTATTTTTCCTTTTCAAAAAAGGAGGGCTAACAGGTTAGTTTCATTTTCAAATGTAAGTGACACTTTAATATTGCCTTCACATGGTGTCACTCGAGTTGGAGTATAAAACGGAAATGTTTTGTATGTGTCTTTGTGTGTGTGCCTGAAAGAGAGAGAGAGAGAGAAAGATACGAAGTGTATCAAAAGAGAGGAAAAATAAAACGGATTTTTTTTATCATTTATGAAATATGTACACTCGGATTCACAAAAACGACACATGATGAGAAAGTTTGGCAGTTCGAACGGTTACGTAATGTGAAAATGCCGATCAAATTGAAGCAAACAATTCACAAATTCTCTTTGGGACGTTCAGATTGGTCAAGTTGCTCAGTGTTGACAAATTGCGTAAACTGTCAAAGTAGTAAAAGTGACCATCGGGCATTTTTATGAGTCTGAGTGTATAACAGATTCCATTCTCTGTCTTGTAGTTCATTTTCTTGTCATGGTAATCAGGTTTGAATTCATATTGACGTTCTGAACGAGCCTGTGATTTTCCAAGAATAAGAATTGCAGTTTTTCTTGTTAAAATGGACTCTTAAACCACCCTACTTTCGGGGCCTCCAGCCGACTTGAAACCAGGACTAAGCGCATGGAATGAAACCGTTGTAACCATTCAGAAACCAGGGTCCCATTGGCTTGCTAATACCAATAACTTTTATGTAAGGTTAACGATGAAGTAAAAATATTCAGATGTCTTTGCTTGTTTTAGTCATTATGAAGAAGTTTTTACTCTTGTAAGTATGTTAAGTTACATGTAATTTAATTAATCTATGTAATTTGGATTTCTCGGTTGTTATAGCTATGCTTTCCTATTGGGTAAGTGGCTTGTCAAGAGTTCCCGGATTCAATTGGGATATATAATCCCCTCTGCCCCCTCTAATAGCTTGTCCAGAAAAACGTCGAAGTTTTGCGGGAAAACACAAGTGCCGACTATACCCCAAAATATCTCAAATATTCCTGATTGGATTTTGAATTAATTTCGCTCTGAATGTATGACACGTTGGTCATACAGAAAGAGTGATTCTATCTGTCTCTGTGTATACATGTTATATGTCGACTCCAGAATCTAAAGGATACAAGTGACATTGACGATTAAAATAAGTCCCAGGAGATCTTTTATATATAACCCTAAATATATACTATGTCATCAAAAGTATCCAGACACCCCGCGAAACGTGTGATGATCATAGAGGGCGAAACAAAACTGCCATCTACCTCGTGGAAAACATGGTCAGCGATCTCAGTAGTCAGCAGACAGCGCGGGACAGCAGAATGGGACGGTCTGAGGAATGACTTTCAATGTGGTCAGGTGATTGGGTGCTACTTGTGTAAGAAGTCTGTGAGCGGGATTTTCACCCTCCTGAACATCTCTAGGTTTACTGTTTCAGATGTTATAGTGAAGTGGAAACTTGAAGGGACGTGTACAACCAAACAGCGTGCAGGCTAACCTTCCATGTTGACCCCTAGAGACCGTCGAGTGTTGTACAGGACCGTACAACGTAATCGTCAATCATCCATCGCCACCATCGCACAGGAATTCTAAACTGCATCGGGATCTACTCTAAGCAACATGACTGTTTGGCGCGAGGTGCGGAAACTTGACTTCCATGGCCAAGAAGCTGACCATAAGCCACACAGTCAAATACCAAACGCCGCTTCGCGTGGTGTAAGGACGATCCCAACTAGTCCATAGAACAGTGGCAAACTGTTGAGTGGAGTGATGAATCTCGGTATACAATGAGACCATCTGATAGTAGGGAATGTGGCGAATGCCTGGTGAACGACACCTACAAGCATGTATAGTCCCGACTGTGAAATTCGGTGGTGATGAGATTATAGTGTAGTCATGTATCTCATATAGATGGCAATATCAATGCACAAGGTTACGTTGACATTTTAAGCACTTTCCTGCTCCCTACCATCGAAGACCAGTTCGGTTATGATCATTGCAGGGAATGTGGAGTGGTTTGACGACAATAGCGTCCGATTAATGGATTGGTCTGCGCAGAGTCCAATAGAACATCTGTGGTATGTTTTGAACGCCGACTTCGTGCTAGACCACCGACCCACATCGATACCTCTTCTCATTTTGGAAGTATGCCATTCCCCAGGAACCCTTCCGCCATCTGATTGGAAGTATGCCTGCTAGAGTGTAGTCTGTCATCAAGGTTAAAGGTGGCGGAACACCGTATTAACTGCAAGTGTTACCGATAGAGGGTGGCCCAAATTTCTACTTCATTTTCAGGTTGCTGTCCGGATACTTTTGATCACATAGTGTATTTGCACAAAACTGTCATATTTTGTATATAGACATCTTGGACCTTAATGTGTTCATGTACAAAATATGACACTTTTGTGTAATATATATTTCGCGTTATATATAAAGAGATTAACCTCGAACTTTATTTTTCAATGTCATTTTAAAAATAAACTTATAACACGTAACAACTTATTTAAATTAATTATATTATTTAATTTGTAGTCGCGTGTCACTAAACGTTTTTTAAGTGACTTTTTTTTTAAATTAAAACTTCAATTGTATGAATGCGTACATACAAATTACTGACAGGTGTTTCTATATCAATTAACTTACTTTTAATTTCCCCGATCACTAGTTAATGTCCAGCTCAGGTGGGAGTTCACAACCATTCAATGGTGGGTGATAGACCACAAGTAAAGTTCAATTAGGTATCAGATTGCTACGTGCAGGAGGTATGGGTACACATATATATGTGGAATATAGTGGAATATATATATGCTCAATCCATTAGTAGTCAATCCATTAGGCGAAACTGAGCGTAATGGATTAAAAGTATTAGCAATGCTTGACGTATTCAGTGTGACAGTATATGTATATATCGTTCCATTTTTTTCTCTTTCTTGAGGAAATTAAGCAACAACCATATCATTAGAATAACTTAATTTAACATCGGTAATGATCTGTTAGTTTTTATGCAAGAGAAATTGTAATATACGAGGTTTGTTCTTAAAGTAATGTATGTCCGTTGATTGCATCCCTTCACGCATTCATGCTTAGGTCAGAAGGGTGCATTGGACGAAAGTAATGTTCAAAGTTGTGATAAGATGTTGAAGGCAGAAGAGATGTCGATGGAGGACAAACAACGTAGTGGAATGTTAGTGAGTATAGTGACTGATGACAACCGGCAGCGTTTAGATGACATGACTGTCTAGATGGGCGAATCATACTCAATGAAATGGCTTAACATGAATCTGATTCTGTGCAAAAGATGTTTCAGGACTTAGGCTGCACAAAACATTGGCGTGTGGTTGTCACATCTGTAGACACCTACTTGGAAAGACAGAAGTGTACTACTGTCCATATTTGAAGCCGATCAACATATTTTTAAAAGAGTGACTGACTTTGGCGTAGTAATACAATTCCGAGACTAAGTGACAATCGATTGAGTGTCGTCTCAGCTATTCACCTAGGTTTAACAATCAAAAGTTAGAAGTCGGCAGCAAAGATGGTGGTTTTTGTCTTTTCGGATGGCATGCGAGGCATTTTATTAGGTTTACAGTGACCAGTGAACGCTACTTTGCGTTCTTGAGAAAACTCAGACAAACCATCAGAGAAAAGGAGACCGACGAAGAACACTGACGCTGTCAAACTGTGTATAATTCTCGGGATCGCACATCTCTAGCCACATACCAATAGCTTGGACAAATGAGCGTTCAGTGATACTGCCCCCTCCCCTTTAGAGTCCTAATTTAGCTCCATCGTACTTCCACCGAATAAAAATCAAACTTCTATATAATTCAATTCGAAATGCCATTCAAAATCGATAATATTCATATCAAACGGTCTAGAGCCTCGACTGAAAGCAATATGCGCGGAGCTACTTCTCCATATAAACGCATGGCGAGTTTGAGCAGTGTTGCCAACAATAATCACTTGAAAATAGCTAACTAATAATCTTAAAGTAGCTAAAACCCAATCTTACAAATGGTAGAATATGGCGTGTTTGTTGCCAGATCAGCCACAAAAAGTAGCTAAATTTCTATGTACACTATAGAATAGTGAGAATCTTTAGTAGCTAAATGAGTATTGAAAATAGCTAGTTTTAGCTACAAAGTCGCTAAATTTGCAACATTGATTGTGTGTACGTGCTATGACATGCAATGTTTATTTCCTTGTCGTGCAATAATTTATACACACATCGCCTTTCTTGAACAGAAAATATATTAAAGTTGTTTCTCTGTTTCTAAGCTGAATTTACAGAATCCAAAATCTATTCACACAAAAACAATACAATACATAATGTATTCATACAAAACAATACAATACATAATCTATTCACACAAAAACAGTGCAATACATAATCTATTTACACAAAACAATAGAATACATAATCCATTCACACGAAAACAATACAATACATAATCTATTCACACGAAAAACAATAAAATAGATAATCTATTTACACAAAACAATAAAATACATAATCTATTCACACAAAACAATACAATACATAATCTATTCACACAAAAACAATAAAATAGACAATCTATTTACACAAAACAATAAAATACATAATCTATTTGCACAAAAACAATACAATACATAATCTATTCACACACAAACAATACAATACATAATATATTCACACACAAACAATACAATACATAATCTATTCACACAAAAACAATACAATACATAATCTATTCACACAAAAACAATACAATACATACAATTTAAAGGGGTCACAGTGAAAATACAATATTGGTTGCTGTAAATAGAGATCAAACGCTTGCGTTACACATTGTATCTAAAGAGCTACTTCTAGAAATTAAGTTAGTTTGTTCTTTGCCTTTTATTCGTATTCTGCAAAGGATGTACGCATGTGTCTCATCTACTATGACCGCTTTCTCCGTTCTTTGGACATCCATTCTTAATGTCCCTTAAGATTTTTCAAGAATTTCAAAGATAGAAAGAGAATACCAAAGAAATATAGACTTTATTTTCTTGTTAAAGAAAAAAAAAAGAGGGGAATCGGTCTTTTGATCTCAAAAGAAATAAAGAAAAGTCCAGCTCATTCAGTCGCCGACAGACAACCAACCAACCCTTACAAGCCCTCATCCATCTTTTAAACTTCGTCCTTTCGTCCTGACAAATTGTGTTTGCTTCAGTTGCACTGCGAGAGCAAGAAAGAGAAATCTGTGCGAAATTATTGATTTCTTTCCTATCTGCGAGTGTAAGTACGTAACGTAACGTAACGTACCTTAAGAAAAAGGGAAAATGCGACACGACGACCAAGGAAGTCCTGAAGAGATTTTGGCCCTGCTAAGATTGAGCAGGAGGGAGAGAGAGCGGTATTTCTGTCTTTTCTGCTCAAAAGAAGGAAATCTGCTCGAAGTCCACAAGAAAAATAACTGAAATCTGGAATAAAGTTTTCCTTTGAAGATCCAGAGGTTCTTCTTTTAGTTTTTCTTTCTTTTTTTTTCTTTGGTACTTTCCCCTGTGCTGTAAATGACTCAATTTTGACTTCCTTTTTCACCCAACATCCTTCTTCTGTACCCTGTCTCTGTCTCAATAACCATTCTCTTAGAAAATCTCTTCCTTCTCTCGGCGAAGGATCTTTACTCTCTTTCTTTCCTGAAGAAAGTTGTTGAAGAATGCTGCGCTCAGAACAGAATTAATAACTATGTAATCCAGTAGCGACAAATTTAAAACATTTAGTGTTAGCTGCTAATTGCCAAAACAATTAAGAACCGTTTTCTTTTCTTATGTTGTTCCAGTGGCGGGTTCAGGATTTTCGTGAAAGGGGGATGCAGGTGAAATAGACCAGGGACATTTTCGATATATTCCCGCTGATTTTTAAGAAGAAATTTAACATATTTCTCCTCCTATTGCTGAGTATTATCATGGAATATGACACCGATATCCTCAAAAACCGATAATTCTAGATAAATTAGGTTTATCAAGAAACAAACTGAAGCTTTTTCTGAGTAAATTGTTGAAATAATCCTACAAAAATATTTTCCCTTGAGGGGGAAGGGAACGAGCGTCCTATCTCTGGATTCGCCACTGTGTTGTTCTGACGTAAATGGCTGACTTTTCTCCAGTGTAGATGTGCAAGTTAATAATAACCGCTGGCGTTTCAGACCTACTTCAACGCCATTTGTCCGCGATTAGTGAAACTGCGTCCACCTGAGTGACGGCCGTGGGGTCAGTACTGCGCGTCAGCTTGACCACGAACAGGTGTATCAGGGGCTTTCTAGACCAAGTGGTCGTCACGTATTTATTCACGTGACTCCCCAATTTGCCTCATGACGATGGGTGGACGACGAAAAATGGGGTGCTCCAACCTGGCATTGAGCCCGGGACCACACGGACATAAGTCCAACGCTCAAACCACTAGACTGTGGAGCCCCAGATTTGCAAGATCATGTAATTTATCATCGAACTATTGATTAAAGTACTGAGTGTGAGGCAGCTATGGAAGTATAGTGGTAATAGCACCGGTCTTTGGAGAATAATCATGTTCGAGTTCTTCTGCCGCTCAGACTGAGTTTATCCAGAGTTTTCACCAAGCCACACTAGGCGAATGCCGGTAGGTACCTTGCCAATGACCTTCTCCCTCACTGTTCCCAGACTAGTGCTCATCAATGGATGTCTGTCCTAAGATGACGTTCTTAGGCCCACACATGTGTGTTTTACCCATGTACATATGCCAGTAAAATACATTAAACTTCTGTGTGTGGTGGTCCAGCGAAAGCGTGATATGTTATCGAGATATATGGACTAGCTAAACCATGACGTCAATTCTTAACGTTAGTATAAGACTCCGGAGTCGCTATGGCAACGAAGAGAATAAGCCGTCACATTTTTTAGTCCATTGAGAACAAATTCTGAGGCAGGTCATCGGGATTGAAGTTAATTTCCCCGACATATGAGGTGGATGTTGGTACGATATTCTTGTATTAACGCCACAACTCCATTCCATCTATCACTCACGGGTGATGAACCTAAAACTTTGATAGTTTGAAGCTATATAGCATTTCTTTAAAAAAAAAATGAAAGTTTCTACAGTATTGGCAATGAGTCGTCAATGCGAAATGAACCCCACTTGGTTTCGTGGAGAAGTCCTGTAACTTAGCAACTGTGAAGTATTAAAATGGAGGAAAAGAAGCAAATGAGAAGGATTGCCGGTTTCTGTCACAATAAATGGAGCTACTGGAACCCAAATCTGCTGTTAGTTTCTCTACACGTGCCTCTGTTGATGCGCTAGCCAGCCTTAGAGGCAGACAAATACAGCGAAATTAAAGCAGGTTCAAAACATATTAATTTGCAACTGCTATAGCAGTGTTAAAATAGTGAACGGAAGTGAACAGCTATACACGAACTGATCAATAGTTCACCATTTCATATTTGAAAGAAATTTTATGTAAAGAAACATGTAAAAAAAAAAGTGCACTATATTTTTACAGTGTACTTTCCTGTGAACAAAATATTTAGTTTTTCATCTATTTATAATGATTTTATCTTCGTTTCCATTCGTTCAAGTTTTGTGTTATGTTTTTCTCGTTGCGAGACATACAATTCGCAGACACAAGACAACCGACCTATCATGAAGTGTCTGTGGTTAACTGCTATCAGTGTTAAGAGCGTCTGAAAACGGCACGTCTTTGATTTCACGTTACAAATGGCCAATAATACTGGTCAGAACTTTCTTTCTCAGTATTAATGGTTACTGCTGACTTTAGAAGGTAAGTTGCTGTTTGTTTTGTTCCTTTTCTTTCCTCTCTAAGTGTTCAGCACAGAACAATTTAATTAATTAATTCGTTCGTTAAGAATGGTCATTAAAGGAAGACATCTACGCGTCAATGGACTCCTTTTCTCGCACTCATTTCGATACAAAACAAAAAGTATTTGTTATTTTAACTAATTTTCTTTGTGTTATAGGAATTGTTCTAAATTTTAACACTGCACCTGTGTTAGAGCAAGCTTCCCTAACTTTGGAGTACGTGCTAAAGCCTGTTAGTGACATTAGCTAAATTGCTGTGGTTATTTCAAGTGTTTTGTTGTTATATTAACATCTCATTGTTTTCTTTTAAGTGGGATTGACTGATATCTTCTACACACTTTTTTCTTCTAATAAACTATAACTAACTAACTCTATGGCTTATGGAACTCGCAAGTTCATCGCTACAGTAACAAACGTTCATCATAGGATTCTATCTTGGGCAAGATGAAGCCAGTTTTCATCACAAACATCTACTTCTCGAAGATCCCTTCTAATATTGTCCTCCCAACGACGTCTCGGTCTTCCCAATGACCTTCTTACATCCGGCCTTCCAACCAGGATAGAATATAATCTTCGTTTTCCCCCATCCGAACTACATGGCCTACCTATCTTAGACGTCGCGATTTCATTATTTTTACAACATCTGGTGAATCGTATAGTCCGTGGAGTTCTTCATTATGGAGTCTCGTCCATTCTCCAGTCATCTCGTCCCGTTTCGGCCTGTTATCTTTCTCAAAATCTTATTTTAAAACACAAGTAATTTATGTTCATCTGCTAGAGTCGTACTCCAACTTTCGCAACCATAAAGTATTACCGGCAGAAGAACCCGTTCTGTATATTTTCAATTTTAACTTTCTTGATATTTATCGCGAGGTTAAAAGTTTCTGAACTGAATAGAAACAAGCGTTGCCCGATACTAACCGACTTTTTATTTCTTCCGTGACCTCATTTTTGCTTGTTACGTATGCTCCCAAATATTTAAATTTGTTTACTTTCTCTATGACCTCATCCCTAATTCTTATGTTTTTATTTCCTTCATTCCCTGTGTTTCGGTTTGTTATCATGTATTTTGTTTTTTCTATGTTTTCCTGTAGACCTATCTCATCGCACGCTTCTACTAAGACATCGGTGTTGCTTTGTAGTGCATCTATATCATCCCCTATTAAATCTACATCATCCGCGTATACAAACAGTTGATTCAAACCATTCAATGATAGTCCCTTTTTGTCTTCTTTAATTTTTAAAGTCGCTTATTCTAACGCAAAGTTAAACAGTAGTGGTTGCGAATCTTGAAACTATGTGAAATATAGTTTTAAGAAAATATATATTAGAATGCGACACATGTACCAGTAGAAATAGACTCGCCTATAAACAGCGATGCATTATAGATTTCTTGTGTTATTTGGCATTTAGACCTCGTAAGAGTCGAAGAGAAATAACCAAATAACTTATTTAGCTCTGTTCTGCAGATAATTGAACTGTCATTTCGCTCACTAAGAGTCAGTTCTACAATCGGCCGCTAAACTTCTAGACAGCGCTAAGTTGAAGCCAAGTCTGATTTTGGCCAATCAGAGTACGCAAAATGAGAGTTGGCCTCAACTTAGCGCTGACTAGAAGTCTAGCGGTCGATTGTAGAACTGACCCTAAATCAGAAGTACGCAATTTTTCAGTCTATTTTCGATGAGAAAGTGCTTTCATGAAAAACTTTTGAATTTCAATTGGGAAGAGTGGATTTTAAAGAAACCCTTTCACCTTGGATAGAAAAAGTGATCTTTTGAGGTGCGATTCTGATGCTTTATGGATGAAATTTATTCTTCAAATTTGAAAGGGCGATTTCTCATCTTTTTAGAGTGATTCACAATGCATCATGAAATACTAGTCAAGGTTTTTTTTTTTCGCCATTTGTTACCGCGAAGGTTATCGAAAGACGAAGTCCTACCGAGAAGTTAATCGCGTTTAGTTAAAAATAACAATAGAAGAGCTGACAAATTTTCTCAATGACAAAAACATAGCAGAAGACGTCAGCAGGAAGATATATACAAGAAATATTTGAATGTTGTTCTCAAGTGCCTGACGAGAAGAAAGATAACCAACCTTTTGAAGGTGTTCTCTCGCAGTTGCCTGGCTAGCACAGGGAATAAAACCTTGGATCGCAGGTCGGAAATTAGCACGTTCGAATCCTTCCTCCCGGAGATCAAGTTAAAAAAAAACCTCTATTTTCATCCATAAGAACTGTACTTTTCTTTCTTACGACTTATGAATAACTGCTCCGTTTTGCTTCCTTTTATATTTTCGACATTTTATTCAATCGTTTTCGTGTTCAAAAACTGGAAATTTTATTATGAACAGATGAAAAATCATCTAAAAAGATTACGTTCCCATCGAAAAGAAACTACCATAAAGATCCTATTTTTTTCGAGCGGTAATTTCTCATCTTTCTTGCGATGAAAATTTCCTCTAAAAAAGTGACTCCTCTTTTCCGCTCTCGTAAGCTGAAATATTCAGCCCAATTCGGGCGGAATTCCGCTTTCTCGAATTTAGTGTGTGAGACTTCGAAAGGAAATAACCAAATAACACTCAGCTGAATGATCATTGTCATAAGTAAGTCTTACAAGCAACACTCGCCAGGTCTCAGAGCCCGATTTTGATGAAAATTCACATATAGGTACAGTGCCTAGATAAACCTTCACAGGCAAAATTATAGGTTCTGTCGTCAACAAATAACGACAGGGGAATCCGAGAAAGATGGAACGTAGAGAGCAAGTAAATGGCTATTAATGGATACTAGACAGAAGGTGATATATACTGGATGGTATGACGACAATGACCGCCATCTTAAAAGTAGCCATCTTGACTATGTTTCAAAACTTTTCAATAGTAAGTGGGTCATGTGACATATCGATCTGTGCTGGAATGTTCCCAGAAAGGCAATGATGAAGTCAGTTTTTCCATAACTCTAATCCTGTACGAGAAAATGACACATAAAATAGAGCTGGACAATGTGTGAGTCGAATGATGAAAAAACTTTTTTGCTGTTGTTATGTTGGAAAATATCATCCTCATGGTCGTAACATGAAGTGCACTTATTTGGCATTGGATGGTGTTGGATTGTAGGTGCCATATCATTCAATTACTGCAGCGAAGTGGTGACAATTTGGCGCCATTTGCTGGTGTGTTATGGAGTGTTACGTCATTATGCATGATTTTCTTATTATTTTCTGTGATTTTGCGGGAAGTGTATCTGTTCAACAACAAATTAGAAGAGAAAGTCAATGCAAATTTGAGGTGAATAATATTTGTGTATCATTTAATGCCAATATTGACTTACTTTTTTGTATATGACATTCGGTTATATTGCGTTTGATGCTCAAAAATTCTCGTGGAGGTAATTCTGCGCACACGTACTTACTGCGCAATATCCCACTAACCCTTCTGTGTTATCACTTATCATATTTTTCATAGAGAGGCTAAAATGAATAGCCTACCTGTGTACTTTTAAATTAATATTGTACTCGTATAGAGAAAGTATATGTTTATTAATCTGTTTAATAACAACCAGTATACAAGTTTGTAAAAGTATGATGATAATAATAGTGAAGATCTTTGAATCTGAAGATCTTAGTGAAGATCTTTACTTAAGATATATTTTCGAGAATACGGTAATGTACTAAATCAGAATTTCTTAATTCAAACATGATAGCCTTGAAGGAACAATGCTAAAGTTTTAGATGAAACAAGTGTGGTAACCCTACCGTTTACCTTTTGATATGCGCGCAGAATTACCCTACACTACGCTCAATAATCTCCCACAGGGCTTCTAATGTTGCGCAAACCTTGAGTCTAATATAAATAATTATTTCTCAAAATTGAAACGCAGCAATGGCATAAAATAGGGTTTATATTGAAGCATAAAGTTCAAATATTGCAATCATGTAGTTGTCATTCTTTATATGAATCGTACGTTTGAAGAAGGAAACAAATCCAAAAAGCTGTTTTGTGGGAAATTAACAAAAACTGTATAATATGTTTATTATTTATTGAAAGGAAACAATATTGCTACTGAATATTCAAAACGGTCTTCTGATACTTTCGTACTGCTCAGACAGTTTACAAGTATTGTATTTTTTCCTGTAGAGTTAAAAAAATTTGGTGGATTTGTTTCCTTCAAACGTATGGAAAAACGTCTGCACATTTTTAAGTGCTGAGACGTAAGAATGGAAAAATCGAGCAGAAAATGAAGAAAAACGCAATAGAAACCTTCAAATGAATGTTATTTACAAGAAATGTATGTACAATGAACTCGAAAGTCACAAGTAGGGAGCCTATGTAATAAATTCAATTTTTTTTTCGTCTACCCACTGACAGAAATTTCGCCCTACAAATGTGCAAAACTGCTTTTATTCCGTAACAGTGATAGCAATAGTTGCTATATGTAAACATCTGTTAACAATAGTAATAAAAATATCAGTGTATGAAAACGTATCTAAATGCGAGTTAGTTATTCCCGTCTGTGAAAAATAAGTTTAAAACAATATTTTAGATTAACCTACTTACCTGTATCCTGTTACGTGTGCAGCAGAGATATGGACAAAGGTAGTTTAGTTCCTACAATAACTGTTGTAAAACTATTCTGCGTCATTTTGGCGCTTTGTATGTCAATGGGTGTTTTCTAATTTTGGTTTAGAGCTGTTTCCAAATATAGTATTCGTTTTTCTCCATCACCCACAGTTTGTCTGTTATTTCATAATTTTGCTATTCTTAACCCTTTTAACTTCAAGCGATTTCCGTTCTGTTTTTAGACTTCCAGTTAGGTGTTTATAACTTCTGTACTATCCATCCGTTATGAATTGTTCATACATCATTTTCTCCGTTAAAAATCAGGCTCTCCAACGGTGATAACTGCTGGTGTCTCAGATACACGTTTGCAGAGATATTCGTGTTTTTCGGGATTTTTGGCGAATGTAAATTATAGTAATTTAAAAAAGAGCCACTAGATGACAAACTCACAACAATGTGTAAAGGAAGATGACTTTTTATGCAAATTGCAGCAATTAAATTATATTTTAGCTAAAACAAATATAAGTATATTTGTTCTTTAAAACATGTAATAAAAAGTGACCATCATACAGTTCGCACGGGAGTAAAGAACAACATATTTAGAAGTGCTTGTAGAAGAAATTTGAGCTCATT
>JAGDQP010020776.1:2051-24305 GCA_022664845.1 Lepisma saccharinum | reverse complement strand
ATACACAAGAGCCTTTTTATACACAAGAGCCTTTTTATACACACGAGTTTTTGGTTGGAAATAAAGTATCTAGATTCCTTGTGAGATGTATAAAGGAACGTAAAATCATCATCTAAATGAATGTTTTATCTTCACAAGAAGAGCAATTTTATTCCCAAAAGAAAACAAAAACATTCTTGGTGAAACTTGATAGATTCAGTTTGAACAGTGCTTCTAAATAAACATAATGTAAATTAGGATTTATCCTTGCTTTCTAGCTTAGGATAGCATGAAACTTACCCATTTTAACAACACTAGGATTTAATTCATATACAATGTCACACCATCAGCATATCCTTGTAAGACTATTTACTTTCTTCCAAACCAAATAATTGCTCAACAATAGGTTTGAGATGTTTTCTATCCCTCTCCGTCTTTTTACGCACAATTGTGGGGGTCAATATTTCTTGGCACAACTTCGTTTTGGGTTGATCATGACAATAAGACCCAGGCCGCATCAATTGTGTGGGAACGCGCAGTGATGTTTGATGGTTTCTAAACCAATTCAAGGCTTCCAGAGGGCACGAGTGTCGTTATTTTATCTCCAACACAATTGTGGGTGGGTGGGGGACATTTTAGTGCTGTATTTTGTTTATAATAAATATTTCAGGGCGGAAACTGGGCGGATTAGTTAATGTTGACCTTGAACTGTCTAAGTATCCACAATTAACAACCAATCACTCTCCAGTATTAATCTACCGATATTACTTTCAATATTATTAAAAAAATTCATTTGCTGCTTCACAATTTTAAGACCCAAACTAACACAAATGTGTTAGCGATTTGATCACGTTAAGACCTAACCAATACAAATGTGTGGACGCCATATTGTAAAATTGGTAAAAGATAACATTGCAGCAACGGAAGAAATAACAATTACCGGAACAAATTACAAAGAAAATTAAGAGAAAAATAAAATATCTTCGGCCGTTTAGTTGCAGGGCTGAAAGGGCTATTTCATGAAAGAAAATGTCCTCTGTTCTGTTCTTGAGATTATTAATAGATGGAGTTCCTTTGCATTCATGAAATTATCTGTTTTATGGATGTTATAGATATAAATGTCCATACAACCATCTTTTAATTCTCTAATCTTGTTTACTAATTGATTTAAAATGTTTACTACATCCTCTTGATTGTGAGAGTACTGCAAATTACTGAAAGGTAGGTAGATTATGGCTTTGAGACATCAGAAAGATTTATTTAATTTTCATTCTATTTCTTTAATGTACGGTAAAGGAAAAGAAAGCATAAAATGATTAATGTAATTTCAAGGGAGGAAAACGCTATCCGACGTCTTGTAAATAACTTGGTATGAATAGATAGACAGAATTCTTGTCGAATGCATGAATTCCTCAATCTACAGGAAGACGATCCTCGGAACAACAAGATCGACTACGTCACACAGTCAGGGCGACGACCAGTGGATCACCTTAGCTGAATGACGAAATCGATCAATGAACGAGAAATGGGAAAGTTTACAGTTTTCACGGAAAGTTTTCGAAGGCAACGTTTTGCCATGGTTCGAGAGACGTGGAACACTCTTTTTCAAAGTGATGATTGAACAAGTACTAGCAGATACGGGTCTCGCTCCCATGTCGTTCCGATTTAGTTTATTGGCTTTTCCGTTGGATGTTATTTAGTGACAAGGACCACCTTCTCTGTAAGTCAGTAGAACTATTTATTGCTCTAAAAGAGGTGATGCATTTGTTGAGTAAATTCTTTGATGGGACAAATTGTCCATACGAAATTTAATTACTTAACTTAGTGAGGTAGAATAGCGCAATAGCTTCACGTAAATTTATGAGGTGTCAACTTTTATTTGAGACAATAAATATCATGTGTATTATTGGTTTATTACAATGTCTTTGCAATTGACTTCGTTAGTTGGTAAGTTCATAAGGTTTGCAACACTGTCCGACATATGACATGATCGCCAATTTTTGAGCGGGAACGCTATCAAGGGCTCTAAAAATGAATGATTAATTCTATAATTAATTATTTTGAAGTGTTTTAATTTTAACTATTTGTAACACATTTGTTAATGGTTTCTCAAATTTACTTCGCTCGTTCACTGTATTAAAGTATAATAATTTATTTAACTTCTGAGTGTAATAATTACTGTAATGTCATTTTACCATCTAGTTATATTCAACAACCATTTTAAATATAAATAAAGACGACTTGAAGTAAGTGCCATTTTCTTACTTACGAGGAAAAACAGTTTTTAATATTTCATTCCCATATAAAACACAACACGTCTCACCATTTATAAACACTCAATAGGAGGACTAAACAATGTGAATACATTTTGATTCTTATATGTGTTTTAATATATATATATATATATATATATATATATAAGTAATATATTGTTATTCCAGTAAAAACGCAATTTTCACCAAAAAAATGGCACTTAGTGCATTATTCACTTTAAGTCTTCAATCTACCTTCAGTTTCCGCCCACAAATGTAACCCAACTGGGTTAACAACATTTCTAGATGTAAAATCTATTCCGTCTCTATTACGTCTCTAACTGTCTCAATCAGCATAGCCGATGGCAACTTCACGCTTCATCCCGAAGGAACTTGTCAAACTTCAAAGTTCATATACACAATTTCAAAAACGGTATTTTATATGAGAGAAGAAGACGATCCATGAAACCTCCGTGTCAATAATCACTGTCACTATTCAGTTACCCAACAGATCCGATTCACTAGTTTCTGCACACATGCAGTCGTACAACATTAACTTCGATGAGAGTTTTCGTGTCGCTGTTTACCATACCCTATCCAGCACCACAAACAGATCCAAACACCATCATTTAGTGAAAAAAAGTCTTCTTTCAGGGTTTGAGAGCAATAGTGAGACCTGGTCTAAACTTGCAGGTCCTTTTATCCTTACGTTCAACATTCGCATCGCAACCTAAGAATTTCAATATCAAGGAATTAAATGGCTGAATACAGTAAGCATGGAAATCGCCAATCATAAACATAATTTAAATAGATATATTGGGTATTATCTTGAGTGTGATTTGCTAAGCCGATACCGCTTACGCCATTACTTGTCAAGATATGACGTCATTTGTGACAATGACGCATTACTTTGATCGCCTTTAGCTCCGAAACTAGTCAGATTTCGGAATTTCTTCAAAGGAATTTTGCACCAATATTTCAGATACACCCTGTATATATATATATATATATATATATCGAGAGAGAGAGAGAGAGAGAGAGAGAGAGATAATATCACTAGCACAAAGGAAAGTCGGAAGGGCGATTTAAGATAAATTTATGAAAAAAATGAAGGAATATATACCTACAGCTATATGTTCCGTACTAGAGCACACACACAAACAAATATATACAGGTCACTACTATATTTCGTGCCCACAATGGTACTTAGTCATGTGTAGAGGAGAAAACGACGTGCACGTTTTGAGTAAGCACAAGATTGAGGAAACAGTGACGACACGTAGCGGACGACGCATCAAGCTTGGAGAACAATTGACTGCTGTATAACACGTAGATAGTAACAATTTACAACTGTATAGCATGTAAGTTCAGGGTGGGATCGGGGAAGGAAACGTGTTGAAAGTGCAGAGGAAACGGGAGGTTTAGAGTTATTGTAGGTTAAGGCCATGTTTTATTTTCGCGCACAAACCATGATTAAAGGCACCCTCCCACAGACGGCGTGTTGAGGTGTTGGTCGTAGGGGTAAAATGTGGATTATGGAAACCAGGAAAGATAGATCAAAATTGGTACTGTCGGACTCGGTGTGTAAGGAGACTGGGTTGTTGATAGTGCAGAAGTGACGATAGTTGTTAATACGTAGGTTCAGGGGACAGCCTATTTCCTCCACATAAAAGGCATCACAGAACTTGCAGCTTAAGATGTATATAACATTAGAGGTGTGGCATGTACCCTGGGATTTAGGGTGTACCGGCCATTAGCAGTATTGATAGTGACTGTGGGAGAAGTAATGAAAATGGAGCAGGTCCTACATTTGGGTCTCTTACATGTATGGGCGCCTGTTTGGGGTGGTGTCGAAGAAGGATTCGTACGGACGAAGATGTTTCTAAGAGTAGATGGACGTTGAAAAACTAATCTAGGTTTCGTGGGAATACTGATCTTGGAGAATGTGGAAATGAGAGTGTAGGATTTGTTTGACCTTGGTTATTTTAGGATGGAATGGGTGATTAGAGCCGGTGAGTTGGAGGTTTGAGTGGGTTGAGTGTGTGAGGATGCACGGCGAATCTGTTTGGTTACAAGGTTAGATGGGTAGCCACGGTTGACTAGAGCTTCCTGGAGACGTTGGTTGTAAGTTTCAGCAGCAGAGATAGTGGAATACAGGCGTTGTTCTCTGAGGGCAAGGGAGAAAGGAATCGCTTTCTTGGTGTGGTAAGGATTGGAACTTGAGTTGTGTAAATACTGCATGTGGTTGGTAGGTTTTATGTGAACGGAAGTAGTTAGGGTGTTGTTTTCTAAAGTGATGTCCACGTCAGGGAACGTGACTTTTGTTAGAAATGGACCAAGTGAATTGTACAACACGGAATTGAATCAGTTGTTCTAGGAATGTTTTGAGACTGGTTTCACCATGAGTCCATAACATTATTATATCATCCAAGAACCTTACCCAGAGGAGTGGGGTCACAGGCTGAGTTTGCAGAAAATCATGTTTGGGCTTGCCCATAAACATATTATCACAAGAAGGTGACATTCTCGTACCCATAGCTGTGCCTCGGATCTGAAGGTAGTGTTTGTCGTCAAAGGTGAAGTTGTTACATGTGAGAACTTGATTGGCCAGGTTAAGAAGGCAAGCTGGGGTTGGGATATGAGGTTTGGGTCTCTGGTTAAGAAGAAATTCCATAGCTGCTAAGCCATGGGCACGAGGAATGTTGGTATACAAGGAAGTAACATCTATGGTACAAAGCAGTATGTCAGAAAGAAGAGGTGGTAATTTACGGATGATTTCTAAGGTGTCGCGTATGTAAGCAAGCAGCGCTTGAACATGTGGTTAAAGGAAGGAGTCAACGATAGCGCAAATGCGTTCAGTAGGGAAATTATAACTGGCTACAATGGGTCTGCCTGGGTTACCTGGTTTGTGGATCTTCGGTAATAGGTAAAAGGTTGGGGTACGTGGACCGTCCAGAATTATTTACTTTATGGACATTTCAGATATGCCCTCACGAGGACAATTAGCGGTAATGAAATCTGAAATTTTTTGTTGGTGGGTGTAGGTTAAGTCTGTGGCGGTTGGCTTGTAGCTGTTGGGATCGGATAGTTGGCGGTAAGTCTCTTGGAGGTAGTCAGCTTTGTCTAAGACTACTGTGGTGGACCCTTGTCCGCTGGGAGAACCATTATGTCATGGTTCTCGCGTAGCGCTAGAAGAGTTTTGCGTTAGTTATGGGTTAGGTTAGGTTGGTTGGTCATCTGATGTGAGAACTCACCATTGGTGCTGGCAGAGATAACGAAGGAGATGGTTGTTAGGAAGTGGAGGTTGATCTATGCTTGAGGGAGGGCGAAAGCGTTCACGGCTAGTATGGAATTTATTGGAAGATGTGTCTGTAATAGGTGGATTTTTGGCCCCAAAATAGCGCCATCTTAGTCCGCGGGCAAAGGAAAGGATATCTTTTAACAACAGAATATACGGCTTGGATGGTGAAAAAAGTCAGTCCTTTAGTGACGATGTCGGATTCAAATTGAGTGAGGTTGTGGTTGGATAAGTTGGTAGCAGTGGAATTTCCCGGGCGGTCCGGTATTTCTGAGGACTGGGTCGTGAGTGCTGATTGTTTATTATTACTGGGTGGTTGAGTTGTGGGAGTAAGTAATGGTAATGGTGGTTCTGCAAGTAAGGGAACTTGGTGCTTTTTGTGTGGAAGAGGAAGAGGCAGGGCACATCCGGTTGAAAAGCATGGCGACAGAGGAGGGATAATTTATTCAGATGTTTCTGGTTCATGAAATTATACTATGCCAATCATGGGAGATCAACAAGAGGATTTTTGTGAGAGACTGGATATTGGTTAACAGGTTACATGCACGCTGCAAGTGTAGGGAATACATGTTGAAGGTTAATTCAACAGCAAAAGATCTATAAAGCAGTATGAGAAACGGACGGTGTACTGGTATTATGGCAGAAAGCGGGATTTTTGGCGTCAGTCATGTAGGAGTAAGGAGTATACAACAGTCAGTTGTTCTCCAAGCTTGATGCATCGTCCGCTACGTGTCGTCACTGTCTCCTCAATCTTGTGCTTACTCAAAACGTGCACGTCGTTTTCTCCTCTACACATGACTAAGTGCCACTGTGGACACGAAATATTGTAGTGACCTGTATATATTTGTTTATGTGTGTGTTCTAATACTGAACATATAGGTGTAAGTATATATTCCTTCATTTTTATCATAAATTTACCTTATATTTAGAGAGAGAGGTATATCCATCTTTCCTCTCGATTCTCACGACCTTTCCATTTCTCCTCGCAAAATCGAACAAAATAGATATTAATTTTCTCATCCTTGCACAATCTCAGCTGGCACTACCACTGGTTCACTCATCTTGACATCTCTAAAATCACCACCTCCAACACCGAAACCCATCATTCCTTTCACTATCCACCAGAGCTTGACTTCCTTTGTGTGCGTACCGTCCTGTCGAATAATAAATTTAATTCCTCATCGAACAGATTGCCAACCCCCGACTTCACTGACCTGCTTCATCCACACCATAATCTTACTATCGCGGAACGTACAAAAATTTCAGGTGTTCGTTCATATCAAACTACTATTAGCAGTCCGAACGACAAAGGAACCATCACGGTATTCCTAAATTATTCTGACTACTGATCCGAAGCTCTGAAACAACTTTCACATAATTCTTTTAGCCGTTCCCTCGAGAAGAATCTTAGCTCAGCCCTCCTGAATAAAATCCGCACCTTTCTCGAAGCGCAAGGATCTGAGCTATCCTCTATTTCAACTTTCTCTCCCAACGATCCCAGAAGTCCCCAATACTTCTAAATATAAAAATCTACCTGGAAGACTCATTGTTTCCACTATTGGCTCTCGTACTGAAATAATCTCAGCCTTCCTTGACAAGATTCTCCAACCATTCAACCATGCTCTACATTCCTACATCAAATAAGCTCTTCCCTTTCCACAATACATTTTATATCTGACCGGTAGCGATAAAACTGTCTTTCACCTGGGCTTTTAAGCGCCTATTCTCTACTATCAGCTTGATTGTGTTTATGCATTAAGACACACAGATCTCGCTCAATGTTTCTTCTGATGCAACCTAAATGACGAAAAATCTCACCGGTGGTTATGTAACATATCAGGTAGTCGAAGTGGGTCGAGTTGGTTGGTAACAATCACATTTGAGGTTCATTGATATGGCAGTTTAGCCGATATAGTCACAGAAAAGGTTTTCCAAGATGGCGGTCGAACTTTAATTTAATTTTATGGCTTTTACGCATCTAAGGCTCAGACCGAGATGTGGGGAGGGGAAAGGTTACGGGAAGGAATCGGCCAGGATCTAAGTTGAAGATACCATCCCGCCATTTGCCTGGTGGGACTGAGAAAAAACGTCGGTCAGGATAGTCGGCCGCTGGGATCGATCCGAGGACTCTCGAGTGCTAAGCCAACGCTCTACCACTGAGCTTACGGCGGCTCGTTATGGCGGTCGAAGCCTCTGAATGACAAAACGGGTGTAAAAGGACTGGGTTTTTTCCAAGGATTTTCTCAGTCATGCCAGACAAATGCTGTGATGGTATCTACAAAATAGACCCTGGCCGTCTACCTTCCAACATCTTATTCTGGCCTGAGCCTCAGACACCTTTAAATAAATTCAAATCAAATTCAAAGAAGGGTGTTAAAGATCCCAACTTGTTTCACAACGATACGTAAATTAGTAGCAAAAAAAAAAAAAAAATACTAACAAAAAGATTTTTTAAAATAACGGCCAAAGTTCTTCAATAACATAGTAGGATGTTAAAGGATTCCAACTTGAGTAAAACAACTTCTTTTGACAGATACGAGCAAACATATCACCTTTTTAAGGGTCCAAAGGATGTTTTAAATGACTGTGCTCGGTGTGTTCTCGTGAGAAATAATATAACAAAATCCTATTAAGATCTGCACTTAATTGCCCGGATGGTTCGATACACATGATTAGAAAGATGTTCTAGAAAATTTCAGGTATAAGGAAGTAGAGGTTGCTACAATGTGATTCTGTGGGCCAGTGTTGCTTTTAATTGACTTTGTTCCTAGCCCTGTTGATTTCAAAATGATATATCAGTGTTGTAGTCCCAAAACGTTCACAATGTATGATCTAAGTTTCATAAGTTGAGACTATATTTATATTTAATGAATGCGCACAATAATTTTACTTTCAAAAAACGCTAAATGCTTCTTTTAGATGTCAGTGTGGTAACAAACAGCAATGAAGTTATAGTCAAAATTTGTTGGGTTGTTTAGCATTGTTATACAGACAGACACACAGAGGAAACAAAGAGGAAGACCGCAATTGATACATGGTATTATAACAATTCGGACGGTTAAGAGGGAAGAGCATGTATTTTTAGATAACTCAACAAGACACCACCCGATATGTTCGGCATCTAAGAATCTAACATAATCAAGTCAGAAAAACATATAATTGCGTTTTACCCCCACCTAAATACACACTTATATCTACCACAATCCGCACCTAAATACACACTTATATCTACCATAATCCGCATTATATGCACCACAATGAGTTTATCAGTCCGCAGTCACAAAGAAATTATGATAAAAACGCGTTATGTTCCAAAGTACACTTTGACTTTTCACACAAACCATTTTCCGACATCCTGACTGGTCAATAGTCTTTTGCAGTACATATTTTCTTCTCTTCATAGGGTAAGTGTACCAGTGCTCAGCCAATTAAGGGACTGGTTCACATCTTTTGTTTAAAAATTTCATTTTTTGGCCTAATACTTGCAAGCTTTAGTTTTTCTTTTTTCCTTCATACTTTTGTCAAGTAAAATAAAAAAAATTCTAAGTCAAAATTTTGGATGTTTTTCGTATTGCAATATTCATCACGTGTCGTCCACTCAGAACCAGTTCGGCTAGTTATGTACCAGTTGTCGTCCACGTGTCAAAAGGAAGAGAAATATAAACAAAAATAAATTGTTTTTCTTTTTACATTCATGAATACTGTAAAATTTTTATTTAGGACTATTAGAATAAACTATTTACATTCGAAAAAAATGTAAATAATTATATCCATCCATTGTAAATTAAAATAGATCCAAGCCATAACGTCTGTTACAGAAACTATTAGATTATTAGGAACAAAAGAAACATAAATTTAACATCACAACTTATCGGTCACCGTGGTCGACAACAGGAAAACTATTGCGTATTTTTATGGTATAAAGTCAAAAGAGAACATTTGTAAAACTAGAACAATTATGTCTTAAAACTACTAAAAGAGGACAGAGTTTTACCATAAATTTTTAGGACGTAATTCTTAACTCTCAGATAACATTTTCGACATCTTTTAAGTTAACCAGAGGAGCCAGATACATTGTATTTTATTACGGTATATAATGCCACTTTAATTAGCTGGAAAAACTTAAAGATCAAAATAAAATTGTCTGAAAACTAGAGATATTTTATATATATAGATATATATATGTTACCGGCAATGTATGGAATCAAGCATTCTATACAATGCCTGGTGTTCTACGCAAACTATGAAACGAATTTAACCTAACATTATCGAACCTAAACAAACCTTACCTAACCTAACCTAACTTACAACAGAAAGATTCTTTATTTTATATTCACATAAAAGAAAAGAAAATTCACCTAAGGGCACATCAAGGGAAATTAAAATTCATAGTATTTCATTTGATCCATTGAACTTCATCTTTTGTTTAATTTAGCGCACTATGGCTTTATTTCAACTAGTCCATTGGACTTCGACACGTAGTTAAAAGGTTAAAGGTGTGGGCGGCAGGCAGAAGACTAGGGTTGCCATCTGTCCCGTATTTTAGGTAAAAATTACACGTCCCATATTATGAGTGGTTGCCCCGTATCATGAGGAGGAAAGTCACACACATATTTGCAACATATCAATATTATAAGATATTTTCAAAAGAGCATAAGTTCTTTGGATTTGCAGTAAGGAATGCAGTAAACTTAAATTAGAGGGTAGTTTTATAGGGTTCTGCTACGAAGCGATACGTTAAACTCAGAAATCCTATGATTTCTCCGTCAACACACTGAGCTACAAGTATTCAATATGAAGGTGAATCTTCTATTTTCTTCAATCGGAGGCATTGTTGAAAGTTTGCAGGTAATGGAGGACATCAATAGGGAAGAGTTGTACATCATCGTTATCCGATGTTGTACCCTATTTCCGCTAGGTTAAAGCAGATTTCGTATTTAGAGTTGTCTTGTAGTGTATCATTGTTGCAAAAGGTATTAAATGCAATTTGTAGAGGGAAGAACACCTGAAGATGGGGCAGAATTATTAAGGAGGTTTTAAATTGTGCGAGTAATCATATCGTAGTACAGGGTCTAACTCGTTGCTTTCGTTTTAGGTTATTTCAGATTTGTTCCGTATTTTTTGATAAGTGTCCCGTAATTTATTCATCAAAAGATGGCAACTCTGGAGCAGACCGACCACATGGCGGGAAGTGAGCATGTGACGTCACTCGATAACGGTGAAATGAAAAGAACCATGAGGTGAGAGTCAACTTAGTACACAGAGACCAAGCATTGCTTTCCGAGAATAGTCTCTAACGAAAAATATCTGTCAAGTTAAATCCATAGAATCAGCAATTATTCTTTCATAAATTTTCTAATTCCAATATTGTAAGTGATTACGGTTGTTCTTTACCATGTATAGACAAACCTGTTTCATCCTTTTGTTTTTAATATTTAAATTATTTCGTAAATTCTTCTGTATATGTTTCTTTTTGTTTGACCAAGGGTTTCCTTCCACACTCACATATCCCTTTGTAGATGCCTGAATTCTCCAACTTCTATTCAACCCCCTTTTCTCTTGCATTGCACCAAAAGAATGGCTAGTTCTAACACCACAGTTAGTCCCTATTTTATTGTTGTATCTGGCAAACAATTTGTGAGTTTGTTTTCTGTAACGTAAAGCAACGAAAATCCAATCCAGCGTTCGTCTGATTCGGTTTCATCCGGCAAGGATTTCTGATTACCCACAGCGCATCTTTAACAGTGTCGACAGTTTGTTGAAAGTATTGAAGAGTGAAGTAGCCGTTGATTTCAGCCACATGTTGAAGACATTCCAATTCGTCCTATATTTGTTGGGATGTCAAAAACTGTGTCCATATGTTCCTTTTCTGTGTGGATGAATAAGCCGAGGAGCAATGAATCAACAGTTTTCCAGCACTAAACTTACGAAATACAGCAAGTATAGATTTATTATTGTTTTAATTATGAAAAGGCCATAAACATTAATTGCTCTGTGTTCAGTTTGTATGATAACATAAATGAATACTGCTCCACAAGCTGTAAATCATTTGTAATTGGAGGAGTGACCAGCCCGCTCTCGACCACATTTCTATTCACATCCTCTCTGTGAGTGTTTACTACCTTTAAACCTTTTAACCACACGACGAAGTTCAGTAGATTAGAGGAAATATTGTGGATTATCCTTTTGACGTGTTCTATATATACCAGTACACAAAACCGAAATTCTGTTTGTTTGTTTGAACGCTATACACTTTCACACTCCTTGACTAAATTCGAACCAAAATTTGGTACACACATTCCTTAGGACCTAAAAGGATTAACTACGGTATTAAAAGGTTGCCACCCTCCTCAAAGGGGTGAAACGGGGAAGAGGTTGTAACTCGGAAACCGCTTCAGCTAGAAATTTGATATGAAAATTCTTCATTTTAATTCACTAGCAACGGCTATCTTAGTTTTTTTTTGTTTTCCACCCTCCCCCACAAGGGGGTGGAAACCTATTAAGGAATCGAATATGAGAACTCGACAACTGTTAAACTTAGAAACTTGGCATGCGTGTTCCTTAGAACAAAGAACAATTAATGATAATGATACAAGTCCTACCACCAACATCACACTGGGAATAAACTGTTACCATTTTTATTTTGAAACAACATTGAAATAAAAAAAATAGATTTTTTAAAAATCAATTTCTGGTTACTGCAAACCAGAAATCATAAAATAAACAATTTACATACTAATTTACATTTCGAGTGAGTTACCAAGATTTGAGGAAAGTAGAATACGTAAGATCTGAGTAAATAACAATAGCTGAAATAGTTTTGTAGTAGCAGTAGTAGTAGTTGTTGTTGTAGCAGTAGTTGAAGTATTAGCTGCAGTAGTAGTAAATGAATGAATGTATTTTTTATTTATGGTCTTTAAGCATCTAAAGCTCAGGCCGGGATAGGGCAGGGGAAAGGATTCAGGAAGGTGCCATCCCGGCATTTTCCTTGTGTGACTGAGGAAAAACCCTGGACAAGCCTCAGTCAGGATGGTCGGTCACTTGGATCGAACTCACGACCTCCCGAATGCTACGCCAATGCTCTACCACTGGTTACGCCGGATCGATAATAATAATAATTATTATTATCGCCGTGGCTCAGACGGTAGCGAGTCTGACTACGATTCGGGCGGCCCGGGTTCAAATCCCGGCCAGGACGCTGGATACTTTTCTCTCAGTGTTCCCATGCCTGGTGCTCTGAGGTGCACTCATCCTCCTATCAAATTGAGTACCAGAGTGTCCTTGGTATTCCTGGGCGCCTTGGGAAGGTAAAGGCGGTCGAGCATGGGACTGACCACCCCACCTCACTTCGTACCGTAGGTCAAGAAAATGTGGAGCGCTACCTCCACCCCCCCATGCACCGTTCACGGCGCGTGCGTATCGCAAAGGGGATAGCTTTACCTTTTTTTAACCTTAGCTTTATTAGTAGAAGTTGCAGTAGTACAAGAACTATTAGTGTTGTCAAACATATTTTATTCACCCCGCACCAACAGACGGGCGAATCAGCTAGTTCAATATATTTTACGCAATGGAGAAATTTTTTAAGTCTTAAAACTTACAGAATGTAGCAACACCAAAGAAAAACAATTCCGTCTTTATAACCCGGTCGTTCACTAGTCCAGCCCGTCCAGTAATCCAGTCTTGTTTCCCGTCTTGGCTATGGAGTATTCTGTAAATATCTGGATTTCCTATCATCCACTTGAGTTGTTGTTGCAAGTGCAGGTGTGTAGTATCAGCTGTACTGTACATGTAATTTTATTTTATGTAATATATCTGTGTATTAATGACTTTTCATTACAGAGCACCTAAATTTTATTACATCACAATTATAGATTTTGTGTTCATTAACAGTTTATCCGCCTATCACTTCAATCAGTATGTACAAAGTGAGCAAAAATAAATTCTAGTCTGTAAATCGTAATAATCCGGTTTTCTATACCAATCCGGCACTCCTCCGGTTCCGAGAGGGCCAGATTACTGAGACTATACAAGCAGAATATGTGAATCATTTAATTTAAATATGTTTCAATATTGGAACATTCCAGAAGGAATTTAACTTGCAAGATCTCCCATATATTTAGTTTCATTCTCATACTACAACATTTGTTGGCTTTATAAAAATTACTGTTATGTATTCTCACACGATTCTACAATCCAATCTTCCGTCTGGTGTAAAGTCTTAATTCCTTCAAACACTATTCAATATCATAGTTCTATAAAAATGGTCTGACATTTTTTATGCCCACACTTCAACACTATATTATATTGTAACTTAAGAACACATTTTTCACATACTATGTATTAAAATCTTGAAATTTTTTTTAAAAGAAGTCTACTTGGACACTGTTTAAAAATATTAGTACAACATTTCACTTGATCCACAAGCGTCATCAAATAAATGACCAGCTGATTTGCCCGCCCGTTGCTGCGGAGTAAATAAAATATGTTTGCAACATTGACAGTTGTACTGTTACTACTGCTAACATAACAACTACTAATACTACTACTACTACAAAAACTTCTACTGCTAAATCTACAACTGCTACTGCTATTACAACTTCCACTACAGCAACTACTACTGCATTAATAGTGGTAGTAGTAGAACTTAATAGTAGTCATACCTTACGTATTATAATTTCTTCAAAACTTAGTTAATCAAATTAAGTTATTATTTCTTGTTTGCAATAATCAGCATTTGAATACAAAATATATTAAAAATATTAAATTAATTTATTTCATTCATGTTTTAAATTAAAAATCGAGACAATTTATTTATTTCATTATTATAAATAATGGATTGACTGTTTTTTTGATGGTCCATTATCTCGACTCTTGCCAACTGTACCATCAAATTGATATAACTCGTACCTTGAGATGACCTTCATACCAAAAAGTATTAAAATCGGTTCTGTTGTTTCTGCATTTACTTATGACAACCTTTTTTTATTTCCAATTTTATTACATAGATCATGCAGAACCTATGAATTCCTAGCAGTAGTATATTCTATGACCTTGAAAAAAAAAACAGTGCAAAGTTCCAGTGTACCAGTACCAATAGGAAATTAAATGTGGTACTTATCGGCCATGTTTGTTACATTTAGATCCTGCCGAATGGTGACGTCATAGATAATTTTCTAACTAACGAGCGGTCGACCATCCTGGCTTCCAAAGTCTTTCCTCATTCATACCAGGCAAATGCTGGCATGGTACCTACAATATTGGCCCTAACTGTCTATCTGCCTCACTCTATCCCGGCCTGAGACTCAGATGCTTAAAGGCCTTAAAATCCATTCAATTCAAGGATTTTCTAACTGCACTCAAATTTTTGCACACAAGAGACACTATCGATAAGTGTGCACAGAAAGTAGATTTCTTTTACGTCCATTCAAATGAAATCATAACGCTTTATAATATACAAAAATTAACTGCTAGACTGGAGAGAGAACAGAAATTGTAAGTCTTTTTGTAAAATAAAAATGTTGATTTTATCGGCATATCTAACGCAATTTGGTGTTAGAAATTTCACAAAGCGAAATCCAATAAATGGCTCTACTAGAGGGATGAGCACGTGACGCAGAACACAAAAATGGCAATACGACCTATACTTCATTCGCACTAACTTTCGACTAAGACTGATTTCCTTCCTTGTCTTGAGTTTTTGCATGTGTCCTGAAAATCTCAGATCTATTTTTAGGTTCTCGAAGGTTAAACTTACCTTCAACTTGGTTCTTCTTCCTCGCTGCCATCGTATCGCACAACAAAATGGCGATAGTAAACAATACTAGTTTCGCCAACTTCAATATTAGCTTCATCAGGTAATGAAGGAAGGTACGAAGGATAAAAAACCCTGCAGGAATAAATAAATGGAGCCGTCCAACAAGTTAGTCTTTGTCCGTGCTCAGTGCTGATGAAATGGAAAATGGCGGTTCTGAACGGAAACACGGTAGATACAATGTTGCCACTGTTTGGTTAAGTCTGGGGATAGATATTAGTTAAATGTTTAATAAAATGTAACATATGGGTAAGAAAAAGAATGCTGAACTAAAATAAACGTTTAAAAAGGATTGTGTTGTTTTATTGCATTTTATTTACTACGTCAAACCACGGTTTATTTAACAGACTTTGATTTAAATTTTTATTTATTTATTTTGAATAAAAAATTTTTCATACACCATTAGCTCTTTTTTGGAAAACTCTTTTAAACAGTAATTTGGCATCGGCTCTTTCATGTGTGGTAGTTTTCAGGTGTTGTGAGAGGCCAGATGTTGAAAATTCATTATTTTTGGCCTCTCTAATATATTCCTTGACCCTTGTGTTAAGGTTTCGCTTAGTCATCCCAATATACTGGTCCTTGCGCTGGCAACATGATCTGATCGACTTTACAACCAGTGTTCTTTGAAACATAGTAACTTTCGAATTGGGTCAAGTTTTTATTTAATGCTTTTGTGGGTTTCACGACTGGCTTCAACATATTTTTAACAAAAATTCTTTGCAGTTTGTTGGTAACGGGTTGGAACCAGGGCAAACCTATCCATGTTTTATCTTTTTCTTGTTTCGTTTTTCTGTTTTTATAGTGTTTCGATTGTGCTCGCTGGTACCGCTTCAACCATGGGTATCCACCATAACCATTTTGTTGTCCTATTCTGACTATGTAGTCAACTTCTGTTTCTTCTTTCTCCTCGTCTTTTCCCACCTACGTGGGGGGGTCGACGTTTATGATTAGTCTTCTCCACAAAGCCCTGTCCTGACTTCTTTTCCTGGCAGACCTTTCTCCCCGAAGTCCTTCTTAGCCCTATCCATCCATTACCTCCTTGACCTCCCTCTACCCCCTCCCCCTTGCTCTCCACTTCCATTGCCATCGCTCTTGGGACTACATGGTTATTAGTACTTCTCATTACACGTCCATACCACTTATAACGTGAGAGATCGTTGAGTGTATGAGAGAATAGCAACGAAGGCGATACGCATTCCATATAAGTCAATATACTTATGACTCGTAAGTAACCACACGTAACTGATTTAGAATGCGACAGTCTTCACCAACCAAGGAGCGCCGTTAGTGCTACGATATAGAGTATAATTATATAGAAACACAAAATAATAGCGACAAATAATTACCGGTATTGTATCAGTGAATTGGAGAAAGGATACTATTAGTACAACAACACTATAGCACAATTTAGTTCTGCGTAGTTCAATATTTATTCTCAAAGATTTGATTTTATTGCCCACAACCTGAGATTTAACTCACGTCATTACATATATATACCTAGGTATATCCTGTTACCTGAACATAAAGTTCGACCTTGAAAATAATGTTTGGATTTAGTTTATTTGCAATTAAATAAAAAATTTACTCGCGGGCAAAATTGCCCCCCCCCCCTCCTTCTTGGTCTTTCTAGGGTTATGACATGAGATCTCTTACCTTTCCGTAGTACTTTCTCTTCATAGTGGCCACTTAACTAATACACTGAACTGCAGGAGCGCTCCTGGAAACACCACTGGATAGGCTAACCATCTATCTTATGAAGCTACTCAAGTATTTCCAAGATTGTTTTTGACATTAATATATTCCCCTCTTAGTTCAACTGGTTGTGCCCCTCGAAGAAAATAAGGTACTGTTCGATATCGGACTTTTCAATCTTATGACCCCAGTACATTGGACAGAGTTACTCGATTCCGAAAAACTGACTGAATTGTTTCTTGTTACACAGTAGTGCTTTGAAAACATTATGTTTGTTAATAATAATATATATTTTTTATGTGTACGTACGTTATCATGCACGTAATGTAATGTCTCAACTCACGATTTGTCTATACGTCTTTATAATGCAGACAAAAACCTCAAACGAACCTCAATTCACCCTTCTGAAGATCTTTTAATTTTATATGCAAAGATATTAAGAATACCTATACCGTATCAATATTGCCGACTATAAAAGGATTTTCTATTATATGCAGATAAGAATCAATTTGTAGGTTTTTGTATATATTCAATAATCTTTTCACTCGAGATGACAGGAAATATTTTAACTTTGTCACGTTCATTTATAAAATGTTCTGACTCAGAGGCCAATCCTGCCCCATCTTCATAATGTTCTCATCTGTGGAAACGCAACGTTACGTCAACCGATACGCTATTATATGTTGAACACCGACTGCGTATACCAGCTGCAATACGGTATCCGCAGAATAAAATTCTCCAAGATTCTTCAGAAAAATCACTTTATCATTTACACCGCTGAACTGGTTCTGTTCCGAGAAACTCGATATGTAAAGATAATTAAGCTTCGTCTTGAAAGCCAATAATAGCTTCTTATGGAAAACATCGAAACTTGTGCTTTCGGCACGTATAAGTATGAAGTATGTGGGAGGGGACACTTCGTCGCGATTTCCGGCCTAGGAGCAGGAGGGGACTAGCTTCTGATATGTTGATGAGCTACTGAAGCTTCCTCTTACGAGCCTATAATCGTTTCCGAAAAATATCGGCAACCTAGTGTCCCCCTCCCACATACCTCATGCCAATAATAATTTGCTTATGTTTTCCGGAAACAATTATAGACTCTTTACACGAAGATTCTACATGTTAAAAGACAGTTGAGGTACGTTGATTATTTGTTTATATCAAGTGTTGTTCCAATGGCTGATACAAAATATTAGGTTTCGACCCCAATATAAACTTATACTTTTATTTTTTTATTAGGCAAAATAATTCGTAAAAAAATGGAAAATGAGTCTGAAGTGAATTAGAATATTGTTCTAGAGTGGACCGGCCTTATTCTTGGACGCCAAAAAAATCTCGTGTAATTCCGGAACACCTTAAATTTTACCCATAAATCCAGGTTTCTTGAGAAAAGAAAAGGGTGGCTAGGCCTGCTACTCTGAGGAAATATGAATACCATTATATTTCCTCAACGGTTTATGAAAGAAAAAAAAACTTTTTAAAGACATTCTTTTCTTAATCAATTCGTACTAAGTAAAAAAAAAAATTGTTTGTGCATGCATAAAAAGAAAAGTATGGGACGTGCTCTCATATACAGTCACTTTATAAATTCTTGAAATGACGCGCCCCATTCTTTTCTTTCTAGTCATGCAGAAAAAAAATATTATTTTTTTTTTACTTTTTAGTACGATATGATTAAGAAAAGAATGTCTTAAAAAAGTTCTTTATTATTTTCTTTTTCGAGTTATTTCGATGTTCAGATACATATTCTCAAGCTAAATGTTTTGTGGCCCAAATCCTAAAGTGTTATGCAACCTGGAAAACCTAGTCTAGTTGCAGGCTAGTATTTATTTTAGGATAAAGAAGTTGCGAATAAAAAAAATATTAAAGTTTGCTTTTAAAATATATGAAAGTAACAATGGAATATTATATTGCCACCAGACTTACGTCGCTCTGCAAAATTTCATCTCTCTATGACGTCGGGAAATGAGTGCAATTCACGTTCCAAGATTTGGTAACACCACGAACCATTGTGAACTAAAGAAAAGAATCTAAAAAGTGAAAATCAACGAAAAACCAGTGATTTTCGGACATCTTTCTTCGCAAACTTTCGCAAGATTATAAAATCCTTGAAGAAAATCTTATTTGTGAATTATAGATGTGAGAAGTAAATATCTGAATTAATGTTGCGGGCTAAATAAATTAACTATATGATGTATAAGCCCAAAGTTGTGGGGTAATTATTGGACACTTTTTGGAGCGGATTTTGGATCTGTTCTGAAAAAAATTCTTGGACACCCTAACGCCAGCATAATTCTTGGACACCTAAAAGTATCCATTAACTTAATCCTTCTAACACCCAAACAAAACCAAGGTAAAACATAAATTTCTATGCATATAGTAATACAATGTTCACAGCCTCTGATATTTCTGCGAACAGGTTCGACATTTCAAAACAAACTGGTTACATCTTCACGAACCAGTCCGTAAAATAAATACGAAAAAGTGAGACAAAGAATATGTGCAAGAGTGCTAGTGTGAATTTGAATTTATTTATTTATGGCCTTTAGGTATTTCAGGCTCAGGTCGAGTGCAAGTATGAATGGCGGACTCCAAATGCTTGAAATTTTTATTTGAAACCAGCGAATTTTGGAGTTTCATAATAATTTTCGTTAACGATTCTGCCAATCTATCTTTTTACTGTGCCCAATTTTGAATACTGGTAAGAATTATGAAATAAATTTCTTTGTTCAGGTAATCTACTTGAGAACTTAACTTGTAGTCTTAAAGAAAGTTTCTGCTTCAACGATTCGGTTTGACTCTTAATCCATCAACTGGATCTCTACGTGCAAGAGGAAGACGATAGGAAAATTGGAGATGAAATACCTGACTGCCCTAATGTGTGTGCGCTCCATTAAAACACACACATTAGGCCAGGCAGGTACTTCATCTCCAACTTTCCTATTAGTCAAGGAGCGTGCTATGCTTTCGTGTTCACTGAGAGGTTTCCTCAGTGTGACTTCTGATCCTTGTTTGGGGTTGTTAGGACATGAGGGGGAAAAAATGGTTATATGACATGAATGTGGTCGGTAAGGTCGCTCGCTATCTTGGAGACTTATATTTAAAAGACAATATCTTCTCATAAAATTAAATTGGCAACTTCGTTCTTGTATCAATTTCAAGATAATAGTATAGTCCAAGAAATCCAAGTTTGTATGCTTCTTAGGAGCTGTAGAGATATTTAAATATTGTATTGCGCCTATTATACCAAAATGATAGTCTTGCTTGTTCCAATAGCAAATAACAATGAATCTATCATGGATAATACGCGAAATAAACATGATAGATCATAACCTAAGCTTTCTAAAGATACCCATTATATTAAAAATATATCTTAAAAATCTAGTCGAATTTGTGGCGCAGTATATTGGGTTTTGGGAGTTTCAATTACGTAAGGTCAACTCAAGTTCATGCTTAAAGCTTTCGAAAGCCGTAAATCCTCAACAAATTAACATAAATACTTCATTTTTGCATTAAATTGAAGGGAAACAGTTTCTAAACGATATCAGTAAACCATATTTGACACTTGACTTCGTTACTTTTTAACATATTCCTGTTTCAATAGCAAAAATATCAATTAAATAAGATTCTATTGGAGATTAGTAGGGGGAACAATACACTACATATGGCTAAATCCAAGGGTTTTTTCCCCACCTTTTTCGTTTCACGTCAGTTATTTAAAATTCAGAGCAGGTACACAAAATTTAACTTTCACAGACCAAAGTTCGTTTCATACTTTATCTTTCCTCCCGTTACCGCTCCGCTATTGAACTTTACCTGAAGCGCGGTACGCCTATGACAGAGTGTGTGACAGGACGCCCCTGTCCATGAACAACAGTAGGCGCGGTTGACTTTTCACGCTGCGTGCGTCCGCTCACTTCGATCCAAGTGACTGAGTGCTCCGCTCAGCAACGCGGCAGCAGCCCGAACGTACACCAGACAGTAGCTCAGTGTTGCCAGATGGAGGGAAAATTCCCTCGGCGGCGGCGTAGAGAAAAAAGTGCTCAACATTTGCCGAAAGGGAAATTGCCTTAAAATACCTTCAAATGCAGGGAAATGTTGCTTTAGTCTATTTTTTTACTTTCAATTGACTACATGAAAAATGAAAGTTGCAATAATACACAAGGCGGCATAGTTGTTATTAGGAGGTGAAAAATACAATGATAATATCATCATGGTGTACCTTTGAAGTAGCAGCAGTTTGCTGCTTTAGATAGTATTGGAGACATCTGGTGCTTTCAAAAAGAAACAGCTCTACACCAGCAACAATCACAACATCCAACTATAGCACAGCGGCAAATTATAACAAAGGCAAACAAATGAACAATTGACTAATCGTTGCAATATTGCGATATATGCCTAGGTGTTCTTTTTTAAAGCAAGGGAGAGGGAGTATCTCTATTAAGGGAAAGAAACTGGGATCTGGATTAGATCACGAAACTAAAGCTTAATATAAAAACAGACTACAGCGAGTCTTTTTTTTTTTCCTTTTTTATAATTTCACTTCCTGTGTTTGTGTAAAACCTTGCACTGGCAGTTTCATTTATTTTTACGGTATTAAAGATAGGATTCTTTCAGAATTATTTCTAAGAATAATAAGGAAATTTTAACTATTAGGGTGAGTTAGCATTTCGATACTTGGAAGGTCATTTCTGTTTCATTTACAATAATGCTTTTGTGCATTCTAACGTCAACAATGTATTTTTTTGTAAGAGAGTCACTGGAATGCTATTTGAAGAGCCATTCTTACAATAGTAACAGTAGCCGCAGTCGTAGTAGTAGTAATAGTAGTCAGGTTGTTATTTATCACCGAAAGAAGGGGGAATTTATGTCCAAGCACTTATTCAAATTCACATTGTTTTATTGCCGGAACATTAATATAGTTATATACAATGTATGGCATCGCCATTTTAGAGTATTGGAGCTATTTTCAAGAAATTCGTCTACACTATAAACAGCCATGCAGTTAACTTATGCTTCATAACATTTTTAAATTTGTTATTTCTAGGCCTCTGGTTCTCTTAGGAAGATTATTATATAGTTTTTTTACTCAACTCAACAAAACTATTTGTAGTTGTACTTAAATTACATTAACCAATTCTTACATCTGTTCTGTGCCTTGTTAAGTGGCTGTGAACAGATTCATTACTTTCTCATTCACTGAGGCTATTCTTCACGTACAT
>JAGDQP010020775.1:0-24868 GCA_022664845.1 Lepisma saccharinum | reverse complement strand
TGTTGTTTAACATTATGCTATATCACCCTAAATTTGATCAAAATATTTACATTGTTGTTGACGGGCCAACCGTTGAAACTGCTTCTATCCGTTATCAACGCAGTGGTGAAAAAAATCATGACTCGTTTTGGTGGCAGAGCACTTAAACATTGTGAATCTCGTAATTCTATTACTAAGATCGAGTTGTTGGCGTTGGTACAGTAAATGGAGAACATTGTTATTTGGACACATTGTAATTGTGTGTACTGACCACCAGGCTTTAACTTATTTGAATAAAATTAAGCACTGGAATAAGCGTCTTAACAGGTGGAGTATTGAAATTCAGGACATCCATTTGGATATTTGCTATGTGCCCGGGGTGGAGAACATCGTTGCGGATACTTTTCACACATCTATCAAGATGCAGAAGAGCGAACTTTCCATGTCCAGCAAATCAGCCTTATACCCGGTCAGTTAGGTAATATACAGCCTGAAGAGTGGCGGAAACAACAACATGATAACCCTCTATTAAAGAAGTACTTAGATCAAGTGGAAGGACGAACACCTCCCACTAAGAATACCTTGTAATATTATAAGTTAGACAACGGAATCTGATGGAGAATCTAAGAAGAAATGTTCATCTGATGGATCAATGGAGATTGATGGTTCTCTGATTCTTATTGTCGTTAAGAATATGGACAATCTACGAGGCCACTTTCATCATTGATAATTTATTTTGGAAGACGATGAGAAGTGATATACGGAATTACATCAAGGACTGTACTCTATGTAAACAAACTAAACCCGATCGTAATCCTCTTGTCAATATCATGCATTCAGTAAAGACCACTTCAACCAAGACAAAGTCTTTCAATCGATCCCATTCGTAAGTTACCTATCTCGAGAGACCAGAAAAAACTATGCTTTTACCTGTATTGACGTCTTTTCAAGATTAGTCGCCTATGCAACATGAAAAACAACCACTAAAGCCGTTCTCAAATGTTTAAATCAATATTTTGCCCACTTGGTAATGCCTATGGCCATATTATCAGATAATGGACCTTGCTTCGTGTCCAAGAAGTACAATAATTACTTAGAGACAAGATGAAGAGAAGTTTCGCACGCGACAACCTATCACCCAAAGTCTAACCCGGTGCGCGGATTCAACGTTAGATGAATAGACTTTGGCGAGTATTCTGTGCCCACTCACATTAACAGTGGGTAGATCATTTAAATAACATAGTTCATTTACTAAACAATACAATTTTATGAATGCATAGGTAATCATTAAAAAGAGCCCACAAGTAGTTTGGGAATACATTTTTTATGCCCACAAGTAGTTAGGGAGCAAGGTCCTTGCAAGTGAAATAAAGCGAATATGTAGTTTTTTATATACATATATCGTTAGTGGTAAGTGCATGGTGATTCGAATTCGTGATTTGGTCGATGGACAACTTACGATTAGGTCCCATATCGAGCGCCATATGTTACGGACAGGTAACCGCCCTCACATGCTTTTACCAGTATACAGTGAAAGATGTATAATTTTTAAACTATTTATATACTCTGTAGCCCATTAGCATCGTTTGCATGCATGAAGAGACGCTTTAGTCAGCGTTTGGCCTGTGCCCGCGCCGGGACAGGAAAGTGCTACCACGAGACTTGGCAACCCTGCATCGTTCTAGACAGTAGATGCAATGTAGCGCTGCATCGGGACGGAGTGTAAAGAAATGTGACGGTGATAAAACTATGTATTATATGAGTGAAACTGTGTGAATATACAGAACCGTGTGAATCTGGTGTGAATCCAGTATCACTAAAACATTTATGTCTACCGGGATAACCCGTACTCGGAGGAAGTACTTCTAATTCAGGATATGATTCAAACACTACATGCGGCTCTTATGAAAGAAAATGTAGGGGGAGGACAAGACACCTGTTAGATGATTTTCTATTAAAGAAAGGAATCTACAAGAGACTATTTTTCGTATTTTAATGACAGATGCATGACGCAACGTAACTCAGACATTGGTCTCATTAATCTTGGAAGGGTAGTGAATTCTATATCTAATGCAATATATTGTGTCGCACATTTCCAATGCCGTTCTTTTAAGAAAATAACACGATACTTCCAGAGGTTAGAGTGTCATACAAGTAATAGAAATTATTCTGAGCTCAAATCCCGTTGACTCCAATTAAAGAGAAAAAACATAAAGTATAATCACAAAAGAGTTGTCGTAGCTGATTGGTTGAACGTTGGCTTAGCGTTCGGGAGGTTTCAGGTTAAATATCAGCAGCCATCCGTACTCACTGAGGTCTGTCTAGGGTTTTTCCTCAATCACACCAGGCAAAGGCCGGGATGGCAACTTTAACTTAAGCCCTGGCTGATATATTCCTGTATTATTTCCCCTAACTGTATTCAACGAAGTGTAATCACTAAACATTACCGGATGAGGAAGTATTTCCACCTCCGAAGCGGTGTAATCTATTTACCACAAAGGCTATAAAAACTCGGAGTGACCAATAGATTAGGAAGCTTGCTCTCTATGCGCGTGGTCACGGCTTATATCCTGCTACAGTGCATTGTACGGAGTGTTTCGGATCCTAATTTACTAAAAATATTTCAGCCCTTAGGAGTTCGTTTAGAGATTTAATAACAAATCAAGAAATTCTTTCAAAATAATAGCTGTGCAACTTCCCGAAATAATATACCTCGCTAAATCTGCAACGTACGTTCCCAAATCCTTAAATAAATATTTTATTCCGCTTTGTTCAGTAGGAAAAGAGAGGGATATTGCTTTTAGTATGGCGCTATCCTTGTATTTGTTTGGTGGGAATTGATTGAAAGAGGAAATCAGAGCAAGATGGTTGGTCTGAGATTTTATTTCCTTTACCATCTGCTGAATGACTTTTATCTTATGAATGAGTCCCAAACATCAGAAGAGCTACGTATTGTCCTTAAAGATTCATCTGGACACGAATGACATTGATTTATAGATTTTAGACAGTTTGGGCTCTGAACGCCATTGGGTCAAAATATAAATGAGCAGTTATACACTCACATTAAATAGTTGACCCGTAGGTAGGTACGAGGGTTCGAACCCCGCAGCTGATCATCCCCACTGTGTTTTACAATGTTTCTCTCAGTTCCACTAGACGAAATCCAGGATAGAAACTTAAGGTCATGGCCTCTACCCATCCAATTCTCTCCATCATTATCCCAGCCAGTGTCAGAGATTATTAAAGGCCATAAGTAAACTGATAATAATGACTACTAACCCGATAATCTGTTTGTTATTATTCTGCCAACCCCAGCGTGAATATGCAGAGAATAAGACATTCTGATCAACTCAGTTAATCGAAATGCTGGCTTTTATAAAAGCGAGCATTATACCCAGACCGCATCAGGGTGAGACAGGTGTTTCGGGAAATTAGTTGGTCGGGTCCTAGTTTGTAGGTACCCCGCCAGCATTTGCCTGGTGTGAATGAATAACCCTGGAAAAGTCGGAATGGGAGGCCGCTGAGATCGTTTCCAGGACCTTCCGATTGCTAAATAGACGCTCTACTGAGTGAGCTACGGTCGCCCGCTATAACCTATACTACGGTCGTTCATTATAATGAATAGGCTAGTTAATAAAACAAATAGGGTTTTCGTTACTGCACTGAATATAACATGTTTCACGTTTCTTTTGCATTGCTGCTAGTTTCAATACATACGAACACGCAATAGACTAGCACTCAAACGGTGCATTTTCTTGCCTGTCAGCTAAACAATGATCAGGAATTATGACAAACCCAACAATCGGGAGTGTTATCTCTTTAAATCGTCAAGCACACACCCCATCTTTAGAATGTTTACTGTTAAAAACTCTATTGAAGCCCTACCAATTTCTACTCACCCCACCCACACCCCAATTTTGTTTTGAATTCACTTTCCACGAAAGGAAAATAGTTTCTGATGTCTGGCCTACAGAATGAAGTTTAATGCTTTCTTCTGCTAGTTAACCAGAACCAAAGAGTAAATGAATGCTTGTTTGCCTACCAACTGTTTACATTTAACAAAGAACTTTAAAAATAAACTAGCCACTCCACGACTTTATACCCATTTTTCAATCCGTTCTCATTTTGCGCTGTGCATCTATTCTCTCTCCTTGTTTTCTTTAATCTCCGAAACAATCGGCCGCAAAATGGAGCACTGACCGTTCGTGAAAATGGATACTTTAGTGCTCTTTTAACAATTAGTTTATCAACACTTTTCCAAAGCGATTAACATAATGTTCGAATTCCCTTTTATATTATTGTTATTATTATTAATAATATTAGTTCGTAGTTGGGCGATTAATTTGGAAAATATAGAAATCTACATAACAAAGCCTTCCAGGCCTTGTATTTACACAAACTACTTCAGTTAGCACCACTGCATTCACCATTCGACTGGCGTGTCTATTGTCTTTGTCCCTGTTTCTTTATACTTTAGTTAGCGGTTTGACCACGTGCACGTGGAACTGAAAAGAAAACTTAGATTTTAGCAAGATAAACAATATTTTATGATATTTAAATTAAAATTGTATTTAAAAAAAATCTCTCAGAAACAAAGTTTTTAAATCGAGCTACAACTAGTTTAAAAGGTATGTGTGCGAAGAAACCTAAATTCACTGTCGGGCCCTATCAGTAGATAGATACAGTTTTTCTGTCACGTAATAAACAAACCAATAAAGGCATGTCATCAGACTTTACAGCACCGAGTAAAAAAATTACTTCTACTTTTTTCGCCTTTTGAAACGCAAAGCAACTGTCAATGATTTTCCGTCCTTTACGTCATCATAGACTAGTGGTTTCGTAGCTGAGAGCTTTGGTATTTAAATAAATGCATTTTATTTTTGACAGAAAATTAAACTAACATTTGCTTGTTCTTAACAATATAATACATTTGTGGAAAATGTTTACCTCTCAGGCAAACTCAGGATGGAGTGTGAACCTAGACCTCGCTCAATCTCATGATGAAATTTGAAACTCAATTTTACTAAACCTCAGGACGAAATTCAACCGGAAACCGAGCCGCCTTAACTGAGAGATAGTATGTTGGCGTAGTATTCAGGAGGTCATGTGTAAATTAATAGCAACCGTCCATCCTGACTGAGGTTTTTCCAGGCCTTATCCTTAGTCACAACAAACAAATAACTTTAACACATGCCTTGACGATGCCTTTGCTCTCCCCTGTCCCTGGCCTGAGTTTTAGATGCTTAAAAGCCAAAAATATATTGCAATTCATTCAACCGCAACTTCTTAATGGAACTTGAGCTTAGACCTTATAATCTGCACTACGTGTCTAAATTAAATAAGGTCTAGCTTAGATCTTACGAGGTTCAACACAGTGAGATCGAGGTGGAAATTTCAATGTGAGGTTCAAGAGAAGATAAATGAATTTTACTAATGGATGCATTTTATGGGCGGTATTAGCACTTTGGCTTACGTCTGTCCCAATTCAGGGAGACCCCTTATCTTTGCCCCGTCTAATGGAGCTGGTAAGAAAATTAAACAGTTTAGAAACTGAAGGTTTAAAAGTCTTCAGAAACATAAAATATTGGTTGGACTAGAGCATCAGTGTAAAAACTAATAAAAGTTAAAGATGTATAAACTTTCAGATAACAACGTTAAAATTGGAAGACTGTAAATATGTATTCTCAATTGAACAGAAAATAAGTTAAAATTTAACAGCTGATCACTGGAATGAAGATCACAAAGATTACCACTTTCTAAGTTTAGATTTATATTTAGGTTTCACTTTTTCCCCGCGAAATTAAAATCCGTATCCATCAAATTGTCATCGATCATATCTAAGGCCAAAATTGAACTTGGTTGATCACTACTAAGTGAAGACTCTTCCTGAGCTAACGGAGCTGCCAACACAATTGTCAGACGCTTAATGCTGGTCGTGAGAGGCGATGATCGTGCAAGTTTTGAAACTTTATTGGGACTAAAATTCATTTTAGCCCGTTTAATTCTAGAGCTATGCACAGGTGTCTTTTATCTCAAAACTTGGGTCGGAATATCGCGTGGAGTCTGAGCCTGTAAAAGGCTTCAAAGGGTCTACAAGTACACGGGACCCTGTTTGTGTTGACACATTAACTGTCTGTTTGCCAACCGAGAGAGTATTAACTAGTGTTTTGCTACTACTTGTGAAAACGCACCAGATGAAAAGGTGCGCTGAGACTTTAATTCACGTGTATATAACAAATGCAGATAATTTATCTAATACCATCATCTCTGGAATATTTTTTTCTTCCCTAAAAATAGGACAGTCAAGCGACCATCAACATCTTCCGTTCATTGCATGAAGTCATCAATCGCAAGAGAAGAGGAGATGAATTAATGAGGCTAATGCAAAAGAAGTTATATTAAATTAATTCCTTTCTGCTGGTAATCTTTTCGATCAGCATTGATGTTTAGTTGCTAGGGCTGATTGTAGCCAATTCCCTACGCCATTGTTCTGTGATCGAAACCAGCATAAACAGAATGGACAATGGGGTCGCCAGCTCCCTACGCCATTACGGGGAGTGGTGGTTTGAAGCTCGAGCTACTTGATGTATTTCCATCACGTTGCGATCCGTAGACCTGCGATGATATCGTCAATCCCCTACGAAACTAGGAAATGCATTTTTCTTGCTGGGTTATCAGGTCATGCATGCATCGATAGCATTGTTTCGGCACCCAACAAAATTAAAGAAACCTACCAGAACTACTAGGTGCTTTGACCTTATAATAACTACATTCGTTATATACTTTGAAGTTATTTCCTTTCAGTCTTTACTAACAAATTACTTCCAGACAAATTTATTATAAGAGTATCTCATAATTATACATTATGTCGTGGCAATATCACATGCCGTGCAGAAGTAAAGTTTGTTAAGTTTAACAAGTGATTCCAGCATACTCGCCTGTGAGGGTTGTGACACCCCAAAATCTCGTTCACACTTCCAACTTTAATTTTTTACTGAAAATTTGATTGAAACTGAAAAGCTCCACTTACACAATCCCAATTGTGACTTAACCCCACAAACTAAACAGATTGTTTCATGTAGCGAACGAAAGTTGAACTACTTACTGGATGCATTGCAGGCACTGATCCTTCAGTTGTAGGATAGCGTGCCTCTGAGTAAATTGCATCTCTAAAATTTTGATTTTTTCTGAAATTTTGATTTATTTTTATATCTACTTTTTGCTCCTTTCTTGATTTCTTAAACCTGGACTGCAAAATTATACACATCCCTTTCTTTTACAGTTATTTAAGTGTAATTGTGTAGTGTTTTATTTTATCGTAAACCATGTGCTGAGCTGAATCATCTTGAAATCTTAAAAAATAGGCAATCGGACAAACTGTGGCACAAAATGGGACTCGTTATTTATACAGAGAAAAAGTTATTTTGGAAGAATTTAAATTGTTTTCATATAACGGTAAAAAGAGATTTTGTTTTGGAGATGTTCAAAAATACGCATTTGCAATTTTTTATAGATTATGAAAACAGAAAGTACATTATAATCTATCGTTCCCACGATTGATTTATCGAAACCTAATCAATCTATATTATTACCATTGTTATCATATCATCTCCACTCGCAAACAGAGATTATAGAGTGTAAACTGTTTTCGATGTGTAATAAAATCAAATATTTATTTAAATGACTTGCCTATGTTATCATACTGGTGGAACAAAACGTGGAAACACGTATTGTTTGGAAAATGTAATTTTCAGGAAAACCGGAAACACGAATACATTATGTGACTACACGGTGATTAAAAAGCAGTGCAGACTTATAGATCACAAACCAACAAGAAAAAGATTCATCTCATTATAGAAATGTGAAAATCTATGGTGGACTACATTTTGAAGTACATTATCAACATGCTCACCATATTGGATGGAGACACTTTTTAATAAAAATTAAAAGTGGGTCGTATGCTATTAAATAACAGGAGAATGTTCTGATAAAATCTTTCAAAGTGTTAGATTTATCTAAGGGGTAACTTTCATTGAAAATTTGCGCTTGATGTATGAATGAACCCTTCCCCCCTGCAGTGCAGTCTTGTTTCTCACAAATCTATCCAGGAATGAAGCATCGTAGTTAGCAAATGTGGATTGCGGGGGAGGGGCTTTCGGTTCAAGATAAACGTGTTCATCGTGTTGTCTTGGAGTCGGCCATATTGCATGGATGGAACGGACGTAAGCCATAATGCTGTTACCACCCATTCAATTAATGTTATCTTATATTTTATATTTAATGGGGGTTATTTTTTTAAAATGGCAAGTAGGTCTACTACAAATGAGAACAAATAGAATACTATCATATTAGACTATGTACTGAATATTTCAAGTGGTAAATTTTCAGTGTAGATATCTCTGCTGCGGGAACATGTAGGTCAAATGTGATACCTGAAATCAATTTGTATAAACATCCTTGTGCTGTTAAATATTTAACACTACTCATTTGCCCTGCGAGAAATCAACTTATATTCAATATTGCTAATTTCAAGATAACGGACACGTTAATCGTGTACAGAAAATATTGTCCCTCTCTACCATTGAACATTTGTGTTCTACGATGCTTCCTTTGCTTTTTGATTTGTGAACTACCAGACTGCAGTAATGGTACTTTTAAATCATTCTGTATGCACTGCAAAGTCACAGAAAAAGTATTTCTGCAACACTGCTTTCAGCTTTACAATTAACTGATATTAATGGGCCAGACACTCATGTATACCTAAGGTGTGACAAGTCTGATAGACTGAAAGTATCAGACTAAGGCGCAAGTTTGTGTAGTTAGCCCCCACCCGAATCGAACAAAGCTTTAACTTAACCCAATCGTTATGGAGTTCTTAGGTAGGAATAGGGAGTTCATTATTTTCCATAGGGAGTGAATAATAACTTGGTGACGGCATCAGCAAATGTTGAGGGGCTAACTTCAAACAGCTCCATTACCTATAAAATTTTTGGAAGTTGTGGCGTTCAATCGTTAGGGAGTCCATAGGATGAAATAGGAAGGACGTAATTTTTGTTAGGGAGTGAATGATAAGTTAGTGACTCCGCCAGTAAACATGGCGAAAGTGTGAAGTTAGCCGCCCCAAAGGACAAAATGTTTACAAATTTTGGCGGTGTTGTGTCTAATTGTTAGGGAGTTCATAGGGAGGAATAGGGAGTACATTATTTTCCATAAGTAATGAATAATAAATTTGTGACGGCTCCAAGAAATATAGCAAATTTGTCAAGTTAGTGGCCCCGCTAAAGAGGCTAAACTTACAATTTTTGGCCTGTGTTGAGTCCAATCCTTAGGGAGTTTATAGGGAGGAATAGGGAATAAATTATTTTCCATAGGGTGAGAATAACGACTGGGTGACGGCACTAGCAAATGTTGGGAGCTAACTTCATAAAGTTGCTCCCTTATACAACTTCCAGTTCTTCCTGCGTCCAATTGTTATGGAGTTCATAGGGAAGAATAAGGAGTACATTATTTTTCATAGAGAGAACATAATAACTTGGTGACGCCGCAATAAAATATGCCGAAAGTGTGGAGTTAGCCCCTGAAAGCCAAATTGTTGCAATTTTGGATGGTGTTAGGTCCAACCGTTATAGTGTTCATAGGGAAGAAGTGGGAGTACATTAATTTCCTTAGGGAGTAATGATAATTGAGTGGCGCCAGCAAATATGTCGGATACATTAAATTATCCTCCCCAAACATAGAATTTCATGTCGGGCTTGTGTCCAATCGTTAGGTTGTTGTTAGGAGGATTGAGGAGTATATTATATTTGTTATGGGCCACACCAGCAAATATGGTAATGTGTGAGTTTAGCCCTCAACAATTGAATTTCGATCGACGTTGTATCTAATCGTCAGGGAGGAAGAGAAAGTACAGTATTTTTGTTAAGAATTGAACGATAAATTGGTTACGGCACCAACAAACACGGCGGCTAACTTAACAGAGCGCTCTCAGCCATTAAATTACGGGTCGATGTTTCCTGAAATTAATAGCTATTTATTAAAAAGTAATATGTAGTACATTATTTTCGTTAAGCAGTAAACTAATTATTGATGACCGTGCCAGTAAATATGGAGTATGTGTGATCTTGTAGGAAATAACTCCGCTTGCTCTGGGATTTAGATCAAACTTGGCAGCCATGTGGCCCAATATCATGGATTTCCACCTGCAAAGTTTCCCCGAGGATGGCTATCTGTGGCAAAAATATGCCACTTTCGATTTTTATATGTGAAGCCAATGGAAGCGCGTTTACGAGGAACACTCAGCAAATTTCAACCCGATTTTGATGAAAATATGTATATATGTATAGTTCTTAAGTTCAGTGGTCAATTAATAATGACAAGAGTACCCGAGACGTCCTTTTCATATGCAAACTGTAAACTATATTGAAAGTTATTAACGGATATTGGACAGGAGGAAAACATGATGAAAGTTATATCGACAATGACAGCCATCTTGAAAGCAGCCATCATGATGCTGCTTCAGTTTTTCAAAATAGTGAACAGGTCAAATAATATATTCATCTACGCTAGGATATTCCAAATAACCTCATTACGAAGTTTTTAATGACATAACTATATTCTTGTACGACAAAATTACAGACGAGAAGATTAGGTGAGACGAATGAGAAGACAACATATTCTGCTGAAACAGTCTAACGACCAGAAAGCAAACAGTAAGAAAAAATATTTGCCGGCATAGCGGTAACCTCTAATTTAACTGGTTGGTTCTCGTTTTTTCAACTCTATCACCAAAGAACTTGTTCTCATTATTCGTTTTGCACACTATTCAGGACAATTTTACATGTCCTTTTGTCGTACATGATTAGATTGAAGTCAAAATAACACTTGACCTACTTACTCTCTTAAAAGATTCAGGCATAGTCAAAATGGCAGTTATTGTTATTATACCCTTTGACATATACTACCTCTTTTACAGTACCCATCAATATCAACTTGTTTTTAATATACTTAACACGATTTTAAAGAAAATATTTTTTTTTACTTCGATACCGATTTACTTGGTCCCTACGTTTCGAATATCTCGGATCTTTTGACATTATTTGTTGACCACTGAAGATACAATTTTGGGTGTGAAGGTTTAATTAGGCACTTTACATATATACGAATTTCCAACAAAATCACACATAGTTAAAATATCCATCATTTTTACTGGCGTCGTCACCAAGTTAATATTCACCCGCTATGGAAAATAATCAACTTACTATTCCTCCCTATAAACCCCCTACTGATTGGCCGCAGCAATAAACAGAAATTACATAGGTGGGCAACTTTGTGAAGTTAGAACCCAACATTTGCTGGCGCAGTCACTAAGGCATTTATTCACTCACTAAGGAAAATAATGTACTCCCTATTTCTCCCCATAAACTCCTTACGATTGGACGCAAGAACGACCAGAAATTGTAGACATGGGTGGATTTGTGAAGTTAGCTGCCAACAAGTGCTGCAGCCGTCACCAAGTAATTATTCCTTCCGTATGGAAAATAGTGTACTTCCTATTCCGTCCTATGAAGTACGTAACGATTGGACGCAATACCGACAAATATGTAAAAAAAATGCTTTTGTGGGGGGCTAACTTTACACTTTGGCCATAATTGCTGCTGCCGTCAACAAGTTATCATTCACGCCCTATGGAAATCAATGTACTCACTATTCCTCCCTATGAAGTCAGTAACAATTGGACGAAGCATGGAATGAAAATTGTATAGGTAGGCAATTTTTTTAAGTTAACTCTCAACATTTGCTGCCACCGTCACCAAGTTATTTTATCTCCCTACAGAAAATAATGAACTTGCTATTCCTCCCTATGAATTTCCTAACGATTTGACGCAACACGGAACCATTTTTTTTAAATGTCTCGTTGCGGGGGCAAACTTTACATTTTGCCATATTGGTTGGCGTCGTCACCAAGTTATTATTCATTCCCTATGGAAAGAATTATACTCCCTAATCCTCGCAATGAACTCTCTAACACAACACCTATCAACATTAAAAATTATTGCTCCTTGGGGAAGGGACACACAATTTAAAAGTTCGCCATAATTTCTGGCGCCGTCGCCAAGTGAATATTCATTCCCTGTCGAAAGAAATGAACTTCCTACTCCTTCCTGTGAATTCCCTAACGAATGGACACAACACCATCAAAAATTGTAAAAACTAAGCCAGTTTGGGTGGATAACTTCACATTTCGCCATATTTGTTGGCACCGTCACCTAGTTTATTATTCACCCCCTAAGGAAAATAACGTACTCGTTATTTCTACTTATGAACTAGTTAACTATTGGATGCAACAAGGACCAGAAATCGTATAGGTAGGTGCTGTGTGAAATTAACTAACAACATTTTCTGGCACAGTCACCAAGTTATTCTCATTCCCTATGGGAAATAATTTACTATCGTATTTCGCCCTATGAACTCCCTAAGTTTGGATGCAACACCGGCCAAAAAAAAATGATTCTTTGTGTGTGTGTATGGGGTGCATACATTACATTTTCGCAATATTTGCTGGCGCAGTCACCAACATATCATTCACTTCCTATTGAAAATAATGTACTCCATAGTTCTCCCTATTCACTCCCTAACGATTGGACGCATACTGGAAAAAAATGTAAAAATTTGGCTTTTTATGCGGCTATCTTTACACTTTTGTCATAAATGTTGGCCTTGTCACCAAAATCATTCACTCTCTACGGAAAATAATGTAGCCTACCCCCTTATCATCCCTATGAACTTTGTAGCGATTGGTCGCACCAAGGACCAGAAAATGTATAGGTGAGCGGATTTGTGAAGTTAGTTCCCAACATTTGCTGGTGCCATCACCTGCTTATTGCTTATTTCCTAACAAGAACAATGTACTCCCTATTCCTCACTATGAACTCCCTAACGATTAGAACTAGCAAGGACCAGAATTTTTATAGGTGGGAGAATTTGTGAAGTTAACTTCCAACATTTGCTGGCACCGTCACCAGGTTATTATTCACTAAATACCGAAAATAATATATTCTCTATTTCTCCCTACGATCTCCCTAAAATTGCACAAAACACTGACCACGAAAACCATTTGTAAAAAATGACCTCTTTTGGGGTGAATAATTTCACACTTTCGCAATTTTTCTGGCTTAGTCACCAAGGTATTATTAATTCCCTATGGAAAATAGTGTAATCTCTATTCCTCCGTATGTACTCCCTAACGATAGGACGCAGCAAGGACCAGAAACTGTATAGGGGTCTGGGTGAAGCTAGCTCAGAACATTTACACGTTCCGTCACGAATATATTATCCACTTTCTATGGAAAATAGTGTGCTCCCTATTCCTTCCTACGAAATTTCTAACGATGGGACGCAGCAAGGACCAGAAATTTTATAGGTGGGCGAATTTGTAACGTTAGTTGCAAACATTTGCTCGCACCGTCACCAAGTTATTATTCACTCCCTATGGAAAATAGTGTATTATGAACACTATGAACTCACTAACCACTGGACGCATCAAGGATCAGAAATGGTATATTTGGAGGGACTGTGTAAAGTTAGTTCCCATCATTTACGTGTGCCGTCACGAATATGTTATCCACTTTCTATGGAAAATAGTGTACTCCCTATGAACTTTCTAACGATAAGACGCAGCAAGGACCAGAAATTGTATAGGTGGGCGAATTTGTGAAGTTAGCTGAAAACGTTTGCTGGCGCCATTACTAAGTTATGTTTCACTCCCTTTGGAAAAATAATGTACTCCTTATGAACTCACTAACGGTTGGAAGAAACACCCGCCAAAAATTTAAAATGATGACATGTATTTTGCAGAAAAATAGCATTCTTATCAGTTGCTTATTATACTTACGAAAATCAAGTATAATTCCATGTTTTGTCAAACTTTCCCCTCTTGCAATTTTGATACATCGTTATCGATATTTAAAAAAAACAGATATCATATACAGCCTAAAATCAATGATACAACACTTGCTATCCACAGAAGCGCAGAACTAATCAGCAAATCAAAAGATAAAATGATAAAGAACAAACATCATTGTTCTTTATTGACCTCGTGGTAGCGGTTAAGGTTGAATCCAAGAAGGTTTTCCTGCCTTTTTCATTTTTCGTCACTTATTCAAATTTTAGTGCAGTTAATCAGAAAATAACTTTCACAAACTATAGTTTGTTTCTTACGTCAATAATGAATACCATTATCCTTAAAGAAATCTTAACGGAAAATTCCAATCTATGTCAATAGATTTTTGGGACAGTTCCATGTCCCAAAAGTGTGTTGACATAATTTTGAATGTTTGGTTAAGTTTTAATTCAAATTAATGGTATTTACTATTCAAGTATATAACAAACTATAGTTTGTGGAAGTTCTTTTCTGTTTAACCGCACTCAAATTTGAATTATTGACGAAAAAGGCGGGAAAACCTACTTGGATTCAACCTTAAGTGACACTGAGAAGGTTGAGCGGAAATTGAGGTTCTCGTTTGGCGGGCCACTGGGACCATCCGGAATGAGGTTTCAAAATCGTAAACGACGTCTCACTTTGTAAACGGCTGAAATCGGGGACCTAGTATTATCATGAGCTCCGAACTACACCATCGTTTGAATCAGGAACAGTTAGCCCATGCAGAGACCATCTAGTGCAGCCATTTCCGCACACAAAGTACTTGAAATAAATGTAGAACAAAGCATGAGATTATTCCTTCAAGGAAGACAAACAATTAAAACAGGTTTTGTTTATCAACAAGGTTGTACACACCTGGATTGGACCTACTGTTCATTTTCATGTATACAGTAATTCTAAACAAAGGTTTCTACACTTTGTTTCTTCTCTTGTTTTAGGAATCAGGAAATATTTAATTTATATATTACATGAATACTGCCGCTTCAACTTAATAAAAATATATTTTTTGTATCCTTTCATTTAGACAATTCTGCAAGAATCGAAAATGACTGAGACTGAGGGGGAGAGGGGAAATTTGGGGTGTCGAAAACTCTTATATATAAAAGAAAAGGCTCCTAGTGTACTTAGCGTCGATATAAAAATTTAGCAAATTAAAAAAAACGTTCGTTTTAACGCACAGACAATTTTAGTTTTTAATATTTTTTTTCGCAAAATTTCTTAAAAATCAGAACTAGCATGCACATTATTACGGATAATAGTTCAGTTCCTATACATTATATTAAACGCAAAATAAAATTCCAATAAAAACGGGCGGAGGGGGACGATATTTTATACACATGCCTCAGGCACTGAAATACCTCTCAGTCGCTATGATTCATACTCAATATCTTTCTACATTCTCTCACTATTTGTTCATGAATCTGCAGATGAGCTTCCTCTTCGTTCAACTAAATTATTACCAATAGAAAACAACAATTGTCACCAACTTTCCGTCTAGAAAAGTCTGAGTGCCAGATGTCATAAAAACTAGCATGAAAGGAAGCGCAGAATGTTCATTGGCCTCAAAATCCAATAGCATATTTTCTGGATTAAAAAAAAAATACAGTTTATAAACGTTATTCCTAAACCAGTAAACATACAAGACTCGTTCTTTTTATTACATTTCCAATGTTACGAGCAATAAAACTTTTATCTTTTCCTCCACGAGTCCTAACCTAACCTAACCTAACCTAACCCAAGATAAAATAAAAATAAATGTTTGTGTTGAGTAACATTTTTCCTTACCTCATACATTTCGGCAGAGCAAGCATGTGAGAACAATGTTCGAATAAAAGTTATATGAAATTTTATGAGCTCTAAAATAAAGTATAATATTATAGCTGGGTAACGTAGCTGCAAACATAATGGGGCAGGGGAAAGATATTCAGAACTATTATGCCATGTCAAATTGCAGAGTTTTCAAACAAAATAATCAACAAGTAATAGTGATCGACTTGGGTCCTGGAAAGGGAAGAATCTAATATGGCCGCTGGAGCAAATAATTTCTAGCATAGAAAACCCCATTTCTTCAGAACTGTTGCATTTAGTGCTATAATTCTAGTGTCAAGTTGAAGACCTGAATTGAAAGATATCCCAGGTCCACCTCAGTATATTTTCCAGGAGGAACTGAAAAAATGTCAAAGGTCTTCGTACGCTAGCCTGTTCAGCGGAACTTATTTGTATTGAAAAAGGGTTTATGTGGTTGGATTAGGATGTAATATTTATGTAAATTGAAATATAGCCTTTGGAACATATAACCCGCCTCCGGCGAAATTCCTAGGATTTCAGTTATAAGGGTAAACTATACTTTCCCGGGAATTTCGCTGTTTGTATGAAATATATATATTTTTGAAAACATTTCTAATCTCTTAACGTCTTGTGACTAAACTACAGATATTTCCTCCAAAATGGTTACTTGTATACCAAACATTACATGTCACGGCGGTCACATTGGATTCTTCCATTCTCATAATCCAATTCGGCAACCATTACTCAGGAAATCACCATCACGTATTGATTTCTTTGGCCATAAAACTTTAAAATTTGACACATAAATCATAGTTGTAGGTGTAATAGCTGCAAATATGTGGTTGCTTGTATATTTGGCATTATTTGTCTTGGCAGTCGTATTCGATTGGACCCTCCTAACGGCTTAATAGGATATTCATCGTTATTTATGTATTAACTTTGCTATAAATTACAATAATTTGCCACACGAATCACAGCTATAGATTCAATAGTTCGATAACTGTAGTTGCTTTTATGCTAAAAATGACTTGTTTTATCAACCACGATTGATTTTCCCTCCCCATACCTCAGATAGACTACCTAGATATTTCGCTACCTAACTATTCCGCTAACAGACCCCTACTGTTTGACACCAAATTGAGGGTTCAACGTGCAACCGTTTCCAAAATGTGGAGATTTGTATGGTAGAAATGGTATGTTCAGGCGGCCACGTCGGATTCCCCCTCCCTCTGGTCCCAACGTACTACCCAAATAGCCAGTATCACTTTCTCTAACACGTATTCTCAAATTTACATAATGAAGTAATCCGCAATATCGTACCGTCAAACAGCACACGTGGGACATAAACACACGAGATAGAAACTCTTTAACAGAAAAAGTATTTAAATTTCAGGATGAGTTAAAAGTCTTAATACACTCTGCTAAGTGGCAAATAGCTATATGAAGTGAGACCAAAAGTTGAATATCGGTGATGGAAGGACGGACCCCATATCGCTCATCTTGAAAGCCACCATCTTTGATTCGTGTGGAGGATTTTAAATAGAAAGGGTTCATATTACATGTCGTTTCAGGCTAACTCATTCCCCCATAAAACAAACAAATGTGAAATCGTTTATTAAGTACGTTTATTTGTTCAGGAGATTTTTTTATTTTGTGAACCATTTTGTCGTTACAAGTTATTCAACACGGTGCTAAGTTTTCCTGAACAGATCAAAATTGTACTGATAAATGGTGGTCGAAGTACGAGGGTGATTTCAGCTGACAAAAGCGAGTCATGCGCAGAGAGCAGACAGAACATATGCACTCGCAGTGAACAACCAAGGATCGCAACCAACGAGAACACAGCAACAGCATTTATGGCAACCATTGTGAACAGGTTCACACCCAATACTTGACGATTACAGGATATACCAGCTGCAGTCAATGATCCATGTTACAGGTATAGTATTAAAAACTGACATCTGTATAAGTTGCAATTGCAAGGACACCTAAGAGAGTATGACCCTAATAGACGGTTACAGTTTTCAAATGAACTTTTGAGTGGTGCCCTGAGGATCCAGTGTTAACTTTGTACAAGTCGTTTAGCGATGGGGCGCTATTTGTATCCAAGGTGAGAACAATAAAGCTAATCATAGTTATTGTTCGGCTTGCAGTCTATGATAGATAAGAAATAGTAAATCAAATGGTATTAGCAAGGTCATAGCGTAGCGTGAAAATGTGGCAAACAAATGGTGGTTACCCGTCGTTCATCCATGGTAACTTGACTGGTGAACTATAAATGAATATTTTTCGCATGTACGTGTTTTCCTTACTGCTGTACTTTCAAGGGGCCTTTCCTATTTTTTTGGTAATATGATGGGCCACCGCACAATAATGTAGAGATGTGAAGTTGTTCCCAATTTACGGGATATTCGATCAGTCGGTAAGGGCAGCGGGCGGTCCCCTCTTTCAGCTGCTCTCAAAGCTCTTGATCTGCATCTCGAAGATATCTGAGAAATATAGTGTTGCGTCAAATACCACAATCTACACCATATTCTGCAATGGATCCGGAATCCTTGGGACACAGTTAAATAGCATGTGTAACTCAACGACCATGAGGGTTAGGAAAAAATTCTTGCTTTGTGTGTACGAGAAAATGACAGCCACATTAATAATATATTGAAGGCAGCCAAATGTAAACATTTAGATCCTAAAAATTTCACATTTTAATTCCAGGGGACTAGCTACTATAAACCGACATGTCAGCTCATGTATGTATCTGGTCTTAAACACGACAGCGACTATTAAGATGGTGGTTTATCTAAATATATTTCACAGTCAATTTGAAACGGATGAACACCAGCAACAAAATTTGTGTGCCTACACGACACAACCTTGCTTACGCCAACTGGTTTACTGTCTTCTGTCCATGATAGGCTTCTATCAAACTAATAAGGATTTTTCCATCTTGGACACAGTGTCCCATCGCTTAACTACCAATACGAAGGAAGCACTGGATCCTCATTGCACTGCTCTAGAGTGCATAGTGAGAAACTTAGCTGTCTTTTAGGGTCATACTCACTTAGATGTACTTGAAATTGCAGCATATACTATGTCAGTTGTTTTCATAGCGCACTCATAATGTGCATCAGTGACTATTAGATGGTATCGCGAAAAAAGCGACGAGTGAGCCTGTTGACAATGTTTGCCGCATTTGCCGTTGATATGTTCTCGTATGTTGCAGTCCACAATTATTGTTCAATGCTTCTATTTTGAATAAGGTTAAATGTGCTCTGTCTGCTCACTACGGATGACCCGCGTTGCTCAGCTTCAATTAACCTCCCACTGCAGTAACCATTCATCGGCATAATCTGAATCTGTTCAGGAAGGGTAGGCTGTGTTGAATCACCTACAATAAACGAACGACAAACAGACATGTTTCACGATATCCGAAATCTAAGAGTACTTATCTCGTAAACAACTAAACAAAGGTAATAAACGCCTTCACACTTCAATCTCTGGGAATATGCTAGCCTAAAACAACATGTCAGATGATCCCATTTCTATTTAAAACTCTCCACATCTCCAAGATTACCGCTATGAAACCCGTCCTACGTAGAAGAGGTGAGAGTTTCATACAATTTTTAAAGCCTCTCATTGGTCGAGAGTTTGTGACGTCACAGTGGTGAAGGGTTGTGATTGGCTGATTGTGGGAGAGACTTATGACGACAGAGACCGCCAGGTGACCTTGGCGTAGCATGTCAGTACAAGATTGTGGATTAAATTTGGGGTGGAGATTACGGGTGAATTTTTTTGGGAAAAGCGATCTCGTAATCTAAGATGACGCCTGGTATTCCACATTACGCTTGAGCACAGGAAAGGGCTGATGAGTTAGTATAATGTGGAGGATACCTAATCTTGTTTGTATTAGATGGTGGGTGAATTTCTGAGAACGTAATCGAAGATGACGCCTGGAAATTTCCATCACGTGACACCTACCAGATGGGCTTTGAGTTCAGTTGGAATAGTGTTTCAACTAGATCATAAGGAATATAGTGACGGGCGGGTATATTAGAAAATTTTAAGGAATATACTCACTGCGCCTGCATATCAGAAACGTTTATATAATATACTGACTGCACCATTGGGCGGGCGTATTAGGCAAGTTCTAATGTTGAATTAAAATATGTTAACAGCTCTAGTGAAAGCATTACCTTTTAAAAAAGTGTCTCATTATTTTGATTGGCGGACGAAACCAAAAATCGTTTTTTACTATTTTGAGCACTTCCTGGTGGTCATTCTTGACTTTTTATAGCATAGTATTAGCTACTCACATTCTTACCCATATACTCACCTATTTTTAAATTGCCTGTTTATTTGGATTGATCAGACGGCACCAATACTAGTTTTTTACCCAGGTTAGACTATCCTGGCTAGTTTTGTACACAGGTTGAGCACTCCTGACTCGTTTTTTTACCAGGTTGAGTACTCGTGATGGACAATTGAATTAGTTTTTTTTATTTTTAGCTAGCCTAAGTGATACCTAGACTATCCCCTCTTAAAGGGCTACACACTCTATGTGGGAAGAGGTGATAAAGGGTAGTGAGGGTCTGTGAAAGTGGAAGTGCTAAGGGAATTTTGGTATCTATTTTTTTATTCTTTATTTTCTTCAATCGAGGATATTATGAGTTTTCCTCATAATCATTATGTTTGGTAATAGGATCGTAATCTAAATGATTATGATAGTGAGAAATGGTTGTCTGGTGCACTTGACACAACAGCACTTTGGCAACACTGAGGACAAGTGATTGATAATCTTCTGACCTAGGGCAGCTATAGGTCATGATGTGGACTGATGGGCCCTTGCTTTCTAAATGATTACTGTGCAGCATATGAGGGTGCTATATATGGTGGTATGTTCGGTGCACGAAGTTCGTCGGTGAGTTTTTTGCATGGTCATTCGGTGGTACTGTGAAGTGAAAAAGTGCGAATAGCAGTTATATAGGAGTAGGGACATGTTTGGCACTAGTGTTTTGACGTTGATGATGGGAAATGATTTCATGTACAAGGGGATGATTTGTGTCTAAGCGTTTGGCAATATATTTTGTACGTAGTGTTTCGAGGTGGAGACTGAGGTGTGGGAATGTAAGTCGGCCGTAAAGTTCGTGAGTTGGACTGGGGACTTTGATGCTATAAGCTAGTCGGAGAGCGTGTCTTTCCATTACTTGTAGTTTCTGATATATGCGTTCGTCTGCGAAGATCTAAGCTGTAAATGCATAGGTTAGGACAGGACGGAGGAAGGATTTGTACATGGTTATGATGGTGGAAGGTTTGAGGCCCCAGGTAGTTCCAGGAATATATTTTATAAGGTTGGGTCTATTGGTGGCTTTAGAAACTCCTTTTTGAAGATAAGGTATACAAGTTAGGTGTTGGTCGAAGATAACACCGAGATAAGTGACTTGTTTGGAAGGGAGAATCGGTTGTTGATGGAATGTTAGGGCAAGTTTAGATGGGTTGCGGTGTATAAGAGAGCTATGCTTGGGAGGTAGGAATACTATGCCTTGTGTCTTAATTGAGTTGATTGTGAGTCCCCACTTACTACACCAACTACTGAAATTGCGGATGGCAGTGTTCATTGTGGTGTTCACTTGGTGAATTGTGTTGCTGAGGGCTAGGAACGCGGTGTCGTCGGTGTATTGGAATATATGGATGTTCTGAAGAAGTGGAGGAAGGTCTGCCACGAAAATGAGGTATAGAAGTGGGGACAGGGCAGAACCTTGTGTAACACCACATTGTAGGAAAACTGGGAGGGATAAACTGGAGTTGATGTTGATATAGGTGATACGGTTAGTTAAGAAGAGGAAAATGAATCGCAAGTAGGTGATGGGGAGATGGAAGGAACGGAGCTTGTGCAGGAGGGCGATATGCCATACTTTATCGAAATATTTTTCTAGTTCAAAAAGGACGAGGCAAGAAGGTTTGGAGGTGTTGTAATGGTTAACTGTGGTGTTGGTGAGGCAAAGAAGCTGATCATTGATACTAAAGGAAGGACAGACTCCGGCTTGGTATAGAGGTAGTAGGTGGTGGTGTTCCAAGTGTGCGTGGAGTCTAGTAACCAGGATTTTTTCTAGGATTTTGCTAAAGGTGAAGGAGAGTTGGATTGGTCGGTAGGAGGATACTTCGTTCGCAGGTTTTTGTGGTTTGAGGAACATAAGGGTTGTGAAAATTTCCAGTGTAGTGGGATGAAGCCGGTGCGGAGTATGAAGGTGTAGAAAGTTGCAAGGATTTGTATGAGCTGTATTGGTGCTTCCTTGAAGTGTTTGTATGTTACTTTGTCTGGGCCAGGTGCAGTTTATATTTTGTGTGCAAGTGTGGTAGTGATTTCTTCGGGTGTTATTGGTGCAGTAAGTGAGTGATCGGGGAGAGGATGTACGAGGCTAGGTTGTAGGTGAGAAGCGGTTAGGTTGAGGCGTTCAGTTGGGTGCCTGTAGAAAGGATTGATGGGTGGGACAGAGGTGAAGATGGTTTGTAAGTAGTCAGCGAAGAGATCGGATTTGTCTTTGTTAGTATGTATTGCTGTGTCACCTTGTAGGAGTGGGTATGTGGTTTTCGAGTATTTTCCTGTCAGTGCTTTAAATCGTTTAAAGTACTTTGTAGGGTGGGTAGTGTATGTTAGTTTTGTACATGTTTTAATCCATTGTCTCAGTTTGTAGGCTTTTATGTAGTCATGAGTAGTACGCTGGTTTTGTCGATGTAGTCGGAGTGAGTCGGTTGCGTGTGCGTTGATAATCCCTGTAAAATTGCTTTGAGGTAGTGATGAGAGGAAGCTATTGGGGCGGAAGATCCGCTAGGGGTGTGTAGTGGAAGTGGGGATGTTTTGGTTTGAAGCTTGATGGATGATAGTGGTTTGTGTTTGAGTTGGATGTACATTTCATCTTCAGTGCAGGGAGAATTGATATTGTTTAGGTGCGATTGGATCTCTTCCCTGCAGGCGTTCCAGTCTGCAAGTTCGAATCTGTGTTTTTTTTCGGAGCGACACGAATGTTTGGTGGTTGTAGTGTGAGGTTTAACGTAAGCTTTACTGTAATGTGATCACTGCCGAGCGGGTCTAAGGTATCAATTTGGCACTGGTTGCACAGATTATATGAGGTAATAACGATATCTTGAGTTGTATTTGAGGTAGGTCTAGTGTGTTTGGGAATCTGAAGCATTGTGCCTATAGTTTGCTGAGTGATGAAATTCCAAAATTCATTTTTTGCTCTATCTGATCGACTGTGTATATTAATATCAGCCATTATGATATAGAAGTGGAAATTATTAGAGATGTAGGTGAAGAATTCTAGTGGAATTGGTTGTCCGTGTCTTACATAAATTGTGGCAATAGTGATGTATTTTTTTTTGTAATATAGGGTTAATATGAAATGTTCTGGAATTTTGTATTTCAGGAGTGTATTGTCGAAAAGCGATATGAGGGGAGAAGCCCATGGCCACTCTTCCATTGGCTCGTAGTGCTGGTAGCTTATTACCGAATCTGTTGAGAGTGTAGCCTGTGATTGTACATTGCAGTTTGGGTGTGAGATGAGTTTCATTCAGAATGAATGTATTGATGTGTTCTTCTGATATAAGTGCAGTGAAGAGTGGTTTATGAGTGGGGAGTGACCGGACATTTAGAAATAGAAAATTGAGCGTCATTATGGAATGGACTATGATGAGGAGGATATTATATGGTTTGTTCTTGTACTCGTGCATTGATATGTGCATATGCTCCTGAATATGTAGCATTTAGATTGACATTTAGTGTGTTTTTGGCTGCGAGTTGAATTTGATGGAGAATATGATCACGTTGAAATGGATGGATGTTTTGGAGTGTTACGGTAATGAAAAATATCAGCTGTTCGACAGTAATGTATTGATCTGTGGATGTGATGGCTGAGATTTTTTGCGTTTTAGCTTCTGGCGGTCGGAAGGGTACTATCATTTCTGGTTTGGATGGTTCAGGTTCAGGTCTAGCTTTGCACTTGTAGCTGAATGTGGGATGTTTATCTTGGCAAGTGTTGCATGTCGGTGGCTGTTTCAAGTTAGGACATGATTTAGTAGCAAGTGAACCGGTGCAATATCCGAATTTGAAGGTTCGACCCGGTATCTATTTTTGTATATGTACGTGCCGTTCATCAAGAGGTCATCGATAGTTTCCTGGTGAGACGTCAAAACTCCTAATCATGTATGTTGCTTATCCTGTTTTGGCTTTGATTCTGAAACATTTTTCTTGTTTTAATTCGCACCCTCTTGTTTTAATTCAGATTCGATTTCATCGTCTTGAGTGACAGCTCGGCTCCGCGAATAACTACAGAGAGTGTTGGTGGCCTACGTGGTGGTGGTGGTTGCCTGAGAGGTTTTTGGTCGAGTCTAGTGAGTGATGCGTGTGTTCCAAAGATTTCGAAACTGTGACGGTTTCTGATAGTGGGGGCGAAGTTCTCGTCTGTTGATTTGATGATGATGCCGTTCTTTGTAGGAATGATCCGTTGGATATTGTCTCCGGGTGATATATTGTGATTTGTTGCATGAGAAGTTTTGGATTCTGATATTTGTTGTCAAAGTTTGTCAGTAGAAAAGAGTGAAGATTTAAAGATGAGTTTTGCTCCTGGTTACTCTAGTCTATATGAGTAGTGTCTTCGGAATGAGAGTCACTAATCGTATGGGTGCGTTTGGCTGGTGGTGATGACGGTGGCGAACATAGTGACCTCGTACTTTGTGATGATCTGGATCTTGACCGAGGATGCGATGTTTCCTGACTGCAGCTATGACGTGGTGTTGTTCCAATTGTTGCGTATGTCGGTACACGTACTTGTTGTGAAGTTTGATCATGACTTCAATTCGTTATATCAGTGTGAAAAAGTGAAGTATTTTTCTATACTTTCAAAATATCTTCCTCATGAAGGACTAGCTATAAAAATATCATGAAGGAAGACAACTACATCAAGTGTGCAATAAAAATGTACCTGACTTTGCTATGCGCTGTGATATTCATGTAAAAATTTTGAATATGTTTTAGATCATTTTTTATTTAATATGCGCCTTTTCTTGTTTTAAAGATCAACTCCTGAATAAAAGAGATAATTCTACCCCGCCATCGTACGACTTTCTAAAGTGAGACACTTCCTTATATACATCTTGTGAAAACCA
>JAGDQP010020774.1:15359-32728 GCA_022664845.1 Lepisma saccharinum | reverse complement strand
TGAGATTCAGAATGTTTTATTTTGCCACCGCTTTTATTTGAGTAAAGGTACTGATTTCCAATTTCTTTTGCGTACGCCGTGAAAAATTGTTGCCGTTTCATTGAAATATTATACAATATCAATATAACAATGACCTTTCATTTTTATCAACCATCTTTGGTAAATAAAAGTTATTAATTATCACTAGTATATTTGAATTTTTATTTAAGGGAGATTTTGGTATATGTTAAGTTAGAATAGTTAATTAAATAATTAATTAAAATAAAATAATTTATTAAAAATAATTTCATTGTTGCTATCAGCTTTGCTCTTAAGTGATTTTTTGATAAGAAAAAAAGAAGTAGCTGAAAATTGAAACGCCCTTTCTGAAATACGTAATCAGTACGTTAAGGCGTTAATATTATACAATATGACCTTGTGTGGTGTGCACCGAAAACAACACAAAACTTTTCGTAAAAGCGCATACATTGCTGACTGCTGTGGTGAGTAGCCTGTACCAAGTGACGCGGGTGAGAACATGGTTTCTTAACTTGTTTTATCAACTGAAATAAGCGTACGTGCTCTTCACATAATTTGACACTTTATTTATTAAAGAACGTAACCATTCCGTGGCAAAAATGAGTTCTGACTTTAGATCATTTACTTCAAGGTGAAATGCCTGAAGAACAAATTTATCTTAAATTCTTTGGATAACATCGTTTTTAAAATGTAAATAACCAAAGAATTTGATTTTACCCCATATTTCCTTTAAAAAAGTCCTGGCTAACCAATCTTGTCTCTGGAATTACTTTGTTTCAGAACTGAATGATTCATTTCGTACCTCAGACGCATATTCCCTACAAGAAGGGACAATCCACGGCAAATTAACCAAAAAATATCGATTTCAACCTATCATTTCCCCATTTTTGTGAAACTATCAGGAATCATTCTCCCTTAAGGACTAATTAAAAATACATACCAGGTGTATGCATAAGTTTTTGCCTTTTTTTTTGTAAAGAAAACACGTAATTTTCAAGGAAAATTAATATTGTTTTATTCAAACTATTGGCCATCGGGTTGGTACACATTTCGCCCATCTTTCAGGTAATTTATGAATACCATGCCAGAAAAACTGCTTGTCTTTTGCGGCAAACCATTTGCCAAGCCATTTTCCAACATCATCGAAATTGCTGAAGTGCTGCTCTGCAAGCGCGTGCCCCATTGATGCGAAGAGGTGATAGTCAGATGGCGCCAGGTCTGAGGAGTACGGCGGGTGCGGAAGGATGTCCCATCCAAGCGATTTCAATGTGTCTTTCACTGGTTTTCCTGTGTGAGACGGCGCATTGTCGTGTAACACAATCACTTTGCCATGTCTTCGGGCCCATTCCGGTCGTCTTTCGATCAATGCGTGATTTAAATTAATCATTTGTTAGCGATAGCGTTGTGCATTAACGGTTTCACCGGACTTCAAGAGTTCATAATACACAATACCGCTCTGGTCCCACCAGACACAAAGCACAGTCTTCTTGCCGAAGCGATTTGGCCTTGTTGTTGAAGGACCGCCTTCGCCAGGTGAAGCCACGATTTTTTCCGCTTCGGGTTTTCAAAATAAATCCATTTTTCGTCACCCGTCACAATTCGATACAAAAAGGATTTTGTTCCGTGGCGTTGAAGCAGCATTTCACAATTGACTTTGCGATTTTCCATTTGACGTTCATTCAAATCGTGTGGGACTCATTTACCCAGTTTATTGATCTTCCCCATTGCTCGTAAACGTCTGCTGATTGTATCTTGTGACACATTTAATGCTTTTGCCAATTGCTGTTGAGTTTGAGTTGGGTCATCATCCAATAACGACTGCAATTGCTCGTTTTCACACTTTTCTGGTCTACCAGAGCGCTCACTGTCTTTCACATTGAAATCACCACTTTTAAATTGTCGAAACCATGTCTCACATGTTCTAATCGATGGAGCGTGTTCACCATATGTTTGTACCAGCAAACGATGACTTTCAACAGCCTTTTTCTTTTGATTAAATAAGAAAAGCAATGCGTGCCGCAAATGTTCTTTTTCAGGCACAAAATTCGACATGATCACTGAACGATAACACAAAGGCGTTAGTTGTTGGTGGAGTCAACTTGTGTGTGTTTGTAGTTTAATGTCAGACGAACAAAATGGCGTATGTGTCAAATGAATAAACTGCGTACTTTTCGCTGGTGCAATCTCTTAGTTAAACCTACAAAAACTAATGCATACACCTGGCACTGAGAAAAGTATGATTAGTTCAGATTATCAATAATTGTTAAAATCGAGGAAAAATTGCATTTTTGATCCTTAATGGTGCGTTAATTCTGTAATAATTCTAGTTCAATTAGCCGCAGAGAGACATTACACCTCGTTTGAAAAAAAAATGTATAGGTTGTAATTTGATATCCTGCTTGATTTGTTTCGTAAAAAATGATTCGTCGGAAAAACAAAAGCAAAAAAAAAAACTTTGAAAAAATCCGGGAGAGTCATTTTTAAATATTTTGAAATTAATAGATATTTTTGGTATTGTTCTAAACTATCAATCCCGAGATTTATAGAGTGGGACTGCAGTGGGATCACGAGGGGAAGCAGATTAGTTTTGTTTCCTAATGCATACATACAACTTTTGTCCATATATGAGAACTTACTGCTTGTGCACTTGCGTGTATTACGCTCTTACTTCGCCTAAAATACAACTAATTTCCCTTGAGACACTCCGTTGCACATCCCAAACAAGAGCGCTCGCCTTTCGTGCGTGTGGTTACTAGTTCAAATCTGCCAATTTCATTTGAACATAGCGGTTCGGAACCTACTTTACCAAAAGCTGTAGGTCCCATGTTTAAAAGCTTCTTAGGACGATAATCACAATTCAATTCAATGAATCGTGAAAACCATGAAAACCATTTATCCCAGTAAATTTCACCAAATTTGCAGCCTGATGCGAAACTTAACCCCCACTCTAAAATAGATAAATAAACTTATATACATATCATGTGTTTTTTTCGTGCAAAAGAGTCAGGGCCATATGCACAGTCAGACCCGCAGCTGACCCGTGGGTGTCCCGTCCTCGCGGTCTGCCGAAGGGATCACTTTGTGTTGCTATTGCATAGTGCTTTACGACGGAATCCCGCGGTGACGGTTGAGCCGCGGGCTTGTTTAGTAAAATAAACCCGCAGCGAGGCTAGAAAAATAATGGAAAAAGTAGACAATCACGTTGCATTTGATAGTTTTGTCATTTATTTGATTGTTTCTAGCGAGAAGAGAGAACGTTAGAAACTTGCAAGCCCAAAGTGATTTCGTATACGTAAAAAGAGGGGCTTATTTGTCTAAATACAGGAAAAATATAAGGACAAAGTTAATGTACAGTTACCAATACAGCATCTAATAAAAAGTATTAGGCGATGTGAGGTGGAAAATATCTGAAGAATATAACTCTAACGAAGAAGTAACAAAAAGCTTTTCTCTCATGTTAACAGAAAAGAAAAATATATTGATCATTAATTAGGCATTGGTATCAAAAATTGTAAAAAAAAATAGAGGGAGAGAGAGAGAGAGAAAGAAATATGTAATCATGGGAAATTATTTGAAAGCATTAAATAATAAATCATGAAAATGTATGTTAGGAGAAATCAGAGAATAAATGGAACATTTTACATAACAGAAAGAGCATTGCAATTGTATTAACTATGCTGCTAGGAAGCATATTGAAAAAATAACATCGGAAATTGCTCCACCATAAACAGTTTATGGTCTTTTTACGTTTTGATATCTGAGTAAACCTAACCGAACCTAGGCCTACCGTAGCAAATTGAATTAAGCTAAAAGAGAATGAAATTACATGGAAAAATTAAGAGTAAAAAGGTTCTAAAGTTACTAAAATGGAGCATTACCTAAATATCCTAACTTGGCATTTTGTTAACAGGGCTTTGTTTGCCCGCTATTAATGACGGTACCAGGATAGAAAGTCCAGGAGACTACACTATTACATTTGAAAAAGTCGGGATTTTGACTTAAGTTCATGACATGTTTGAAATTGCTAAAATTAGGGGAGGATTTTTAGTTTGTGTAACGTAAAGCCAAAGCTAGGAATGTAAATATTTTTTTTTTACTTTTAACTACAAAGATATTAAAATTGGGGGGATGCTCGACGATTTGTAGGGGTTGGGGAGTCTGGCAGAATCGTTGCTAAGGACTGATTTACATGCTAGCTTGCTTTGCGTGTGATTTGGGTGAGTAGCCAATTGAAGCACGTGTTTTATTACGTGGTATGTAGAACACGCAATAAAACGCGTGTTTCAATTGGCTGCTCACCCAAATTGTGAAACGCATAATGTATGTTTAATTTCAAGCGAACATTTTCCTCTTTTCTCAAGTTCTAAATCATGAGCACAACGTGAAATTTGTTCGGCATTACTTCCGAAGTTTGTCGTCCGTCTGGTTTTCGGCTAAAACTGATGAAAGCTACGAAAATTTAAAAATCATCATTTTTTACGTCCAGTTCACTGGTTTTCCGTTTCGTTCGGTTACCGCGCAGGGTGAGGATGTTTACATTTATTATTAATAATTGCTTTCTTGCATTTTTCGTACATTATCATAAATTAGTGACCATGGGAATGTGGAGGCTAGGTAAGGTTTGGTGCGGGCATGTATATTATCAAAATATATTTTCATATGTTCATATTTATTATTAATAATTGCTTTCTTGCATTTTCGTAGATTCTCCTCAATTACTGACCATGGGAACGTGGAGGTTAGGTAAAGTTAGGTGCGGTCATGTATCTTTACACTTTTTGTTCTCATATACGTTACAGTTCTTTTCGGCTGAACAAAGCTTACCACACTTCCTTCAATTTGTTTTTAGATTTATTAAACCATGACTTTCACACAGTTTCAAAAGATTTTCTTCATTATAGTCGTATAGTTTCACAAACTGCAATGGCGTTAACTCACATCGTGGGTAATGTCCCTCTACACCTGTAGCCATGTTCAAAATATAAATGCTCGTAACTTTCATACAATCCAATCATGCGGTAACCTTCCGGCAAGTAGTTCCCTCCGCTTCCCAAATAGTTCCATGTTTATCACATTTTATATAATAAAATAAACTCAACTTTCGCTCTTCTTATATATTATCAGCCACACAAACGAGCAAATTATCCATTTCTTCCCTGTAAATTTGACTAGAAATGGACCACCAACTTTGGAAGTTAACCCATTTGTTCCATGGAGAAATATTATTATTATTTTAAATAAAGCAAAGTTCATCGGTATGACTACTTGCGAGATGTGATATGTGCGGTACTCAAAGACCTATGAAAGCTAAGCAATACACTACTCTGCACGATCTGCTATTTACGTTAACATACTGCGAATTAATGTTATAATACATACACCAAAAATTCATTTTATATTCTAAACGAATTATGGATCCGTTCGATAAACTACGATTACTTTTAGAAAAACCTTTTCAGCTACAGGCTTGTGAATTGAACCTATCCTTCCCCCTACCATCTACCATAGGCTATAATAATGTTATTACGACAGCATGTCAACACTGCAGATTTTTTAAAATTATAAAATAATTAACATAAATGGTCTGATCGTAAACGTAATGTTTTGTAAATTACTTGTACCACTTTCTTGTCTATTGTTAAAGCAACACTCATGGCTAAAATACAATATATTTCGAAAAATACAGAAATAAAATCACGAGGTGTACATATACACATCACCCACGGGACAGCCAAGGGTGGTTCGAACCTCCCGCTACAAATCCCTGATGCCGCGTGGAGGCCGCGGGTCTCTTTAAGTCCCACGGGATGACTGTGCAACACAAAATGGTCAAGGGTCTCTCAGGCTTTCCGTGGGTAGCCCGCGGAACGACTGTGCATGTGGCCCTCAGTGACTTTGCATCGGAGTAGCTAAACTTATGCATCCGGCCAAGTAAAACTGAAAAAGGGTTTAGTGCAAGAGATGCCCAGTCGCAATCCAAACTTATACAAATTTATCGGGGGGAAAGTATGAACGGCAACTTTTTACTTTCGGTCTCACAGTGATAGACACTACACTTAGGGCCATACGCACAGTCAAACCCGCAGCAACCCCGTGGGTGCCCCGTCCCCGCGGTCTGCCGAGGGGATCACTCTGTGTTGCTGTTGCACAGTGCTTTACGACGGAATCCCGCGGTGACGGTTGAGCCGCGGGCTTGTTTAGTAAAATAAACCCGCAGCGAGGCTAGAAAAACAGCGGAAAAAGTAGACAATCATGTTGCGTTTGATAGTTTTGTCATTTATTTGATTGTTTCTAGCGCTAAGAGGAAACACTGCAAACTTGCAAACCCAAAGTGATTTCGTATACGTAAGAAGAGGGGTATATTTGTGTAAATAGAGGAAAAATATAAGAACAAAGGAATGTAAAGATACCAATGCAGCATCTAACAGAAAAATTATATTACCAATGCAGAACATTTTATAATACAGAAAGAGCATTGCAATTGTATTAACCATGCCGTTAGGAAGCATATTTAAAAAATAACACCGAAAATTACTCCACCATAATAAGTTAATGGTCCTTTTATTTTTTCATATCTGATTAAACCTAACCGAACCTAGGCCTAGCGTAGCAAATTGAATTAAGCTGAAAGAGAAAATATATGAAAATACATGGAAAAATTAAGAGTAAAAAGGTTGTAAAGTTACTAAAACGGAGCATCACCTAAATATCCTAATTTGGCATTTTGCTAACGGGGCTTTGTTTACCCGCTATTGACGGTACCAGGATGGAAAATATGTACTATTACAGATAGGTAAGATTATGTTACTTTGCTTTACTATTGCTAAAATAAACGTACTTAAAGACTAGTTTGTAGTTACATTTTGACCTTTGTGCTTAAATAATTACTAAAATTCTTAACGTTACATACATATACTGTGCGACTCAAAGTAATTTATTCTGGATTAATTTTCCACTTTGTCGCCCCCCACCCCCACCCAACATGTGTAACTTTAAGAAATCTAGTATTGTATTTAGTACAAGAGCCAACAGTTACTAGGTGTCATTCCTTACATCAAAACTAAATGTATTTTACCATTTCTAAAGCAAACTAACCTAGCTTTTAACTTGAAGTCAGTACAATAAGAGGGGACCAGTGAACTATACCCTTCACGTAAAGTAGCGTAAAATAAACAGTAAATGTAATGGATTTATATGTTTTCCAATGCAAAACAAAGGGAGGAGGAATCTCTTGCACTTTGGCTCTGAAATAGTTTGTAACCAGAATACTCCTTGCACTTTACAATCTCGAAATGAACTGAAAGGAGCTTCAGTACAGAGAAGGACGGTTCAGACTGTATATCATTTTAGTTGTTTTAAAAATACAAGAAACTATAATACGAAGCATATGAAGACATTAAAAAAGAAATTTCAGCTTCACACAGCTAATAACATAATTTATGTCACACACTAACTTCAAATGAGAAACCGAAAGATTTGATATTTATTTTCAGAATGCTTCTCTAGAAAATTACGGAATTTCGTTGAGTAATAAGTCCTCTTTCACTTACAATAACACTTATTTTATAATAATTAGTAGTTAAGGACAAATTTAGATAATTAAAATTTATTTGCATATTCACAATATCGTCTACTTCCTTTCCAGGAAGTATGCGCGGTCCGCCATGTTGGAATGACAAACTGCACAAACTTCCGTCCCATTTTGATAACATTGAGTGAACTGCTTGTTGCTAGTCCTTATATATTCCTATGTTCATGGTTGACACCGATGCCTTACAGCATCTTTTTAGTTAATTCATACAAGTAAAACGAAGTTTTGTCAGTATTGTATGACTATAGTCACATACAAAGCGTGTTAATGTTTTGACTGGCGAAGCGGAGTAAAACAGTTTACAGTTTGGAATTGTTGACACAGTATGCACTTCACACGTCGTATTGCGTTTTCACTTTTCTCCTCGTAGATAATGAAGACTGAAACTGAAAACCAGTTACTAATGCACCGAGTCACTGATTCACAGAGTCCTAGATAAGTGGAAAATGCTGATTGAGCCAGAGTGTATGACAGAACTGTATTTTAATTGATTTTTAAAAAATGGGAAGTGAGTCATTCGCTTTATTATCGGAATTGTTTTGTGTTGGGTTGATTCTTGTATTTTTGTTTGATCTGAATATTGGCTAATAGCTGCTAATCTGGAGTGGACCGTGTCGGGGACTGTAAATGCACGTAATGTAAACAAAGTTTATTGTTACGAATATGATGAAGAAGACACTGCGAAAGCTACATAATAAAAACAGTGGGGAAAAACTTACGTGTGGCACATCCTTTGTGAATTAAGGATGTATTGTATGTGAAAGTGATAATAAAGTAGAGAATTTGGGATGTATATTTTGTTTAGTTGTAACAGTTGGTAATATTTGATAGTACTTGTATTTGGAGTGTTGTTGTTGCGAAACACACATTGTATATAACGGTAGCTTTATTTTCTGATGCTATGAAATACAGATTCAGATACATACATACGGAGATGCAAGTTGTATAACTTGGGGGAGGAGTGATTAAAAGATAAAGTTATTGCGTTCATAAAATCTAAGTAAGTGTCGGTATATGGAGATTATGGGAACCTAGGAGAAACTGAACCGACAATGGGCCAGCATTATAAACTGTATACAGTCTCGTCGACATGCGGTATATTGAGAACATTGAAAAGTAAGATAATCAATATCTCCAATTGATATATCAGAAATACATTTGGACGTAGGTCGTTGTTTTTGACGGTATTGTTGAAGAGGAGTTTGGGCGGTATGTACTCGAAACCGTGTTAGTTGAATGATTTGAGTTCTGGACCAGCTCTTGATATGAAACCATGGTTGTGAAAGTGGAGTGGAGACAAGTTGCTAATAATATTTACCAGGTCCTCGTCTGTTGGCCTTGTACCAAGTGTGGTTCGTTGGAAAGACTGCTCGTTAATAAAGTCGAAGTAGGTTGCAGCCGGTAGTAAGATATTTGTTCATCTTCCTTCGTTGGCACCTCTATGTGCTAGAGAATCTGATAATGTTTATCCAGGAACGTAATTAAAATCGACCTTGCACTGAAATGTATGTAATTTCGTTGTGAGATTACGAATATTCAATTTCATCCAGGTAAGTTTAGCAGTCCATGGAGATCGTTCCAAAGTTTGAAGTACACTAAGGGCATCTGTGCAGATACAACTCTGCGGAATTTGATGTTTTAAAATGTAAATGAGAGACTGACGAATTCCCATAGTTTCTGCTTCCTAAATGGAGGTTGCAGGCGGTAGTTTGTCATAACCCAGCTGTGGTGCACAGATTCCAGTGCCAACATAAGTTACTTGCTTGAATCCATCGGAATAAAATAATACTGCATTAGGACAGTTTGCGTAAAAGTAATGCTGGAAGACGTTATTGGTAATCGTAGGAATTGCGTGACGTATATTGTCATTGGGATATGGAGGTTTATTAATGCGCAAAGGAGTGAGGTAGGTAGAGTAGTTGGACATATAACATGGGAAGGTTTGGAACCGTTAGATTGTTGGGAGCAAATGCTGAACATCTTAGCTTGATAAAGCCAAGGTAGACCACAGCGGTAAGCTAAGACGCGACGAGTATTGGTTAAATAGAGAAGTTTCATTATAGGTAGTAGAAGGGATTTCATACAACCATATCTGTTCAGTAGATATTTCTGTGACATGCGTCTGACTTTGCTGTCGAAAGGTTGAACTCCGACTTCTTCCAGGAGAGCTGCTTTAGGGGTGTTCGCTGGTTGTTTGAATATGATTTTCTGGGCCTGATATTGAAGGTGTAAGGCCAGCTTTGTTGCTGCAGGAGTACCGTATGACATTAACATACTACCGTAGATTAATTTAGTCTTATAACCTTGAGTTTGTAAAATAGTGTTGTAAAATAATGACGGCAGGTCCCCAGTGTTTACTACTGAGGCTACGTAGAAAGTTGAAGAATGTTTGAGCTTTTTGTTGAATGAATTGAAGGTGCTTACTCCAGTTTAGACAGTTGTCCAGATGTATTCCCAGGTATTTAATACTGCTGACCGTAGGTAAGCGGTGATTAGAAAAATAAAGGTTTGGATGACGTAGTTGACGTCGCCGAGTGAAGGTCGTTAAGCCCCGTTAAAGATAACTTAAACTAGGTTAAGCTAACGCAATCTTCAATGTTTTGAACGATTCGTTGAAATCTGCAGAGTAGCCCTGAAGTAATACTCCCAATTGTCACAGATTCCATTCACCGCTACTTGAAACAATGAAATGGAACTATGAACCGTCTACGTGTTAAACTATACATGTTTCCACCACGCTAAAAGAGAAGTGGGACTAGGGTTGGCACCTGTCCCGTATTTTGGGTAAAATTTACGCGTTGTCCCGTATTATCAGTGGTAAATTCACAGACAGATTTTCAACTTATCGATAATTTTAATAAATAAATGGAGATGGTTCTTCTCCAGCTGTTTACTATGCAGACTAGCGAGCAGATTCTGTTCACATACCCAGGCCCCAACATGAGTCCTGGATATGGAGATATAGTACTCACAGCCTTGTGTTTGCTCTAGTGGATAACATACTGCAAAAAATGTGTCAATACTTCTCAGCCACTTTTCCCCGAGCGACCACACTTTTGTGTTAAATCAACACAGTCTGTTGTGTGATTTCGGTAATTCAACACTGTGATAGTAGTAGCACGACGCTCTTCATTGAGTTGAATCAGCATTGACAATACATCCATTGTGTTGAATCATTGAAATCAACACGGTTTGAGGTGTTTATTGAAGGCCAAAATTGTGGTCGCCCAGGGACACTCAAAAGCGTTGAATTAACACAGTCATTTTTTGAAATGCAGGTACTAACGTTAAATGTGTTTACAAAATTGAAATATTTATTTTCCACTCGCCAGTACTTTTAGAATGTGAACATTTGCAAGTAAGATGTTTTCTGTGTGTAATTTATTATTATGGAGGTTTTAAATTGTGCTTATAGTCATATAGTAGTACAGAGCCTAACAAGCTACTTTTATTTTAAGTTATTTAGGATTTGTCCCGTATTTTTTCCTCTTATCCCGTATTTTTTTGCCGAGTGTCCCGTAATTCATTCATCAAAAAGTGGCAACCCTAGTGTGGACTGTACTTTCGATACTGCCCTGGCTCATCACAAATAGGGTAGTGTAAATTAGATCTGAAATTTATTTTCCAAACACCTTACTGAACTAATTATTTTGCCCTTCGAACTACATATAGATTTTGCTTCTGCAGAAAGCCTTAACGTATTTTAGAAAGTACAAGGTGTATTAACTTGAATTAAAGCGTGTAATTTGTGAGAAAATTCCGTAATAATATAAAGATTATCGTATATACAGGAAAACATATATTTAAATTTTCCCTTTGATAACTATGGTAGTAAATTTAATTGACCTTGCCTCTTCCTCTCCTCCCTTAATTTCTGCTTCAAAACTGATTATAACTTCGAGTGGACAATTCTGCACCCATCACTTTGTACACTCTTGCTGAATTCCTTGAATCGCCTTTCACAAATCCAACGTCCATCGCGTTTACCTCTTGTAAATGAATCTTTCAAATACATAAAATAAATACAATGTTAATATTTACTAACAGTCTTCAAACTTGCAATTCCATCTTTACCAGTCGAACAATAGCAGACTCCGTTCGCTTTGGGCATCTGTAGCATTGACCAATGAAATTGCGTTTATTTTTGCCGGAAATTTTGGCACCCGGTCCTTCAAATATGGACGCCATGAAAATAAAAACGGCTTCACTTTGATGACGTAGGACTCCCTCTAAGTTTTATCTGCTCTAGCGTTTTTATATGATGTAATAATCATAGAGCTTATAAAAAATAGAGAGAGAGTAAGGTTGGTTTATTTGTGAGGGGTATGAGGTCGGTGGGGAGCAGAGGGAAATATTTCTCTTTTATCTATGGAAATACGGTGCGCACGTTTCCAACCAGTACGATAATGTATGTTTAAATACGATATTAACATGTACGATAATTCAGTAGACGTTTAAGAAAAATCATTTATGCTTCTTTTCCGAGTGAAATTAGCATATAACGGAATACTTCATAAAAAATCATCGTGTGGAGAGTACGATCCAAGAAGCAAAAATATGATAATTTAGAGTGTATTCTTCGAAATCAGCTCTGTAGTACTGTATTGAACGTCGTGATTTTTCTTCCAGGGGAGTATCCAAAGAGCATCTTAAATCAGTAAATACAATGATGTAAATGGTTGAAGCTATTTAATACTGATAAAGTACGGAAAGTGTAGTATTAAATAACTTAGTTGATGACATAATAATTAGTGATGTATGAATAACGAATATCAGTATTGGAAGATCTAAGACTGTAGGGAAGTAGTAAGGATAACATATAGCATTAAATCCAGTATACTACTGTTGATGGAAATCACTTGTATTCATTCACTATACGACTATATGTAGTGCCCTTGAAACTCGTAGGTAAGGATGAGAACTGCAATTTATAACAACTTGAACCTTTTCCACGACACCGAATTTTACGCTGGAAAACTATTTTGTTGAAAGAGGATAGTTGGCTGCGCTTTAGATATTCCCCGTATCGTTGAAAACAGTAAACATTAGATTAGGTTAGATTGGATTATCTTAACTTATATTAATTAATTTAAGTCATCTTTAACTGATCTTAACGTCTCTAGTCCTTCGTAATTAGATCCGAAATAATGTGTTGAACATCCTGATTTCTCTTCCGGGGGAGTATCCAAAGAGCATCCGGTAGTATTAGTTTTCAACACGCCAATGTTAAAAGAAAATGAAAAAAGCATATTTTCATTTGTTGATAACATCATGAAGTATCTTAGAAATGGAATACTGTGATTGGTAAAAGTCGAGTTTAACCGAGTACTCGGTTAAACCCGACATTGCCTTAATTAGTAACCATGTGAACGTAGAGGTTAGGTAAGGTTATGTATCTTTACAGTATTTTTAAATAAACAAACGAAAGTTTAAAGATACATAACCGTACCTAACCTTACTTAACCTCTACGTTCCCACGGTCACTAATTGAGGCACTTGGTTAAACTCGACGTCTAGCCTGTGATGTGAAACTTTATATTTCCCTTTTGTAAAGTGAGAAATCTTTACTTTTTGATTAAACTCGATAACCACATTACACATTCGAAAACTGAAAAAAAATATCATTACTATAACTACACTGCATAAACAAGATCGATATTTTTGTAATGAGTAAATTAAAACAATAATCAAATAAGGAACATACAACCACCGTGAAAATCGCTTTACAATTTACTTTTCATTATTTTTGCCTTGGAATTCATCAACAGATACAAAGGCCGCGGCATGCGGAAGCAAAATTATAAGTTAGTGTTATGAATGGCTCGTATTTTGGCACAAAAGTCACAGACACAAAGTAGAGGGGCGAAACGGGGTGAATTAAAGTGAGATTCGATTATATTTTCATTATACGCGATGCACATGACGTTTAACATTCACTCTGTTTGCTCGACCCAACGCGGAAGTGGCGATTAATTCAAATTACTTTAAAATTCTTCAGTCTAACATGACGCTTCCATGACTTGGAACTTCGTTATATTTTGCTTTCCAAGACTTGCACACATATTGCGAACATTACACTTATTCTGTAAATTTTACATTTTTGGGATGATCTCAAGTAGACTTTAGTAAAGATACTTAAGGTGGTTTTGGTTCGATTGACAAGGCTTACCTTAAATTAGGTTTGGTCCATTAATTTTGGAGAACAGGTACAGGCTGATTTCGAAGTGTTCTTGAACTTGAAAGAGCAACGGTGAAACTGAATTTTGTTACGTAATATAAAGGACTTACTTGTAATCTGAGTTATTGGGTAAAGTGCAGTTTACGGTAGCCAGGAAATGTAATGTGTATGGAACTGTTAGACCGCTAAATTAAACAAGGTTTTAAGTCATGGAATTAGAAAGTGAAAGTGAAGGATCGAAAATGAAGTGGTACTAGTAGCCCATGTTAAACGTAATGTGCATCGTACAAGAAGAAAAATTTGTGTAATGTGGCTTTACTAACCCGTCTTCGCTTGCTCCGCGTTCTAGCAGTGAATTTTGTAACAAATAATCTTTTCAGAGTTAAGAAAATTTTTATTTCGTATGTTAATGCCTGCAATATTTTATATTTGCATATATTAATACTGTTTGTATTTCATTTCAGATTGCTTGTTGTCTCGAACTGGAAATACAAGATATCACTTTTCGACACCAGGATGATACCATGACGCTCGAGCGTCTTCGAAAATCAAAATACAGGATCTTGGATGACCATGAAAACTTTAACAGCAAATCCAGCTAATCTGAGATTGAAAAGGTGCAATGTAGCACATCTACGCACAAGAAATACTGTTAAGAGAATAATTGAAGCTTTCAAGAGACATTTTAGATGTTTAACACAAACTTCAGCTACAAATATACCAATCATATGCCCATCAGATTGTGACATAGACATAATAGAAAATTTGTTGCGTAATCAGATTCAGGGCTTAAAAAAGTAGTTTTTCTTAAATTCAGCATTACTGTTTTCAGCGTATGCTGTTTGCTGTGAAATCAGTGCATGCAACTTGAAACTGTCATTTATTAACGCAAACATTTTCCGTTTAAGTTCACTTTTATCAGTCTAGTACAAAGATCATTTCTGCGTTACTTTTTCCTTATTAAAGCCCCTCGTACACGATTCAATAAACATAGAATCAAATTCTTGAACAAGCAGTTGGATGAGTGCGTACACGATCCAACTTGAATAATAAAAGGGAATTGGAATAATAATCCAAGTAGTGTTGAAAGTGCTTGGATAGTGCTCGTACACGATTCGATAAGTTAAGCGGAGCTGTGAAGAAGCCAAAAGCACATGAGTCGATTTGCTCTTTCTGCGTTGAAAGCGGGAACATGGAGTAAATGTTAAACATGATATGCGTCGCTTTTAATAAAATAATAACCTGATTAACGGCTGCGATTCCGTAATTGGTGATGCCTCGAACATCGACTTTCTATTGCTTTATTCAAAATTCTTTTCAATTCTTATAAGTTTTTATTTATTTCCGATTACACGCACTTCTATAAACATCTAACGACAACTAACAATCCAAAGTGAAAATGCATATTTTATTATTATTTCGTTATATACGCACTCCAGTTGATCAAGATAGCGCCATGTGGAGGCATACTAATCGTGACACTTCGTGTCGGAATAGATTTATTTGCGTTCATTACTACATGCAGATTGTAGGGATGCGGCGGAATATTAATAGCATTGCGTCGTATTATGAATGACACATTATTTGGTACAAAAATCATGTCCACAATGTTGAATAAGCAACGGCGGGTTAAAGAAGGTTAAATTTTTATTATATGCGATGCATGGTTTAATATGCTCGCTCACCAACGTGGAAGCAGCCAAGTAATTCCAAGTACTTTTCGCTATTTCACTCTAATATAATATTTCCATGACTCGAAACTTTGTTATATTTTAAGTTCACTTTCACATACGTTGGAAAAGATTACATTGTTTTGTGCCGTATAGTAAAGTGTACCCAGATACTTCTATGTTTAGCAGCTTTGAACTTCCTACATACAGTAAATAAAAACTCGACCTTTCCACATAAATTATGAGCAACTCAGTGGCAATTTAAATATTAATATCCTACTGCTTCTAAATACAATACAAACTTTATTAGGAATTATAGTAAACCATCTGTATCAATTTCTATTGCAATAGTGATTGTACAACTACAGAAGAAACATCAGGTACACTTTACCTCAGCAAGATGGGATGGAATTTCTTGTAGCGATACTTTATTTTGTTTTATTTTGATTTTCTGATAATATCTTTATTTTGCATTATAAAAACAAGGGCTTAAAAATTCCCTCCTCCATGTTCACATTTTAATTTTTAGCATTCCGGAAGCACAGTTGTCACGTGTTCAAGTCACCAGCGTTGTGGTTGGTAGATCACTGCTTTGAATTCAATAGAAATAGGACAGGTTCTAAATAGGACGAATTGGATGAGAAGACTTGAATTCAAGAGATTTCCTTTTAGGAGTCTCTGACTCGTGACGTCATTTTCATCCAATTGCTTGTTCAAGCTTTATTGAATCGTGTACGAGGGGCTCAACAAATGTTTTATGAAACGATTTTTTGCTTTAGTGAAGAAATTGCTGTTAAAGTTGTTTTGGACAAAACCAAATAGTAGAAATTGTAATTAACAGACAATTATTTTCGCTTAAGTACAACTTATCGAGCTATTGTAATTTAAAATGACCCATCATGTAAGCTTTACAGCAGAATCTCTTCTTAAGCATACGCCAAAATATGACTTTTATCAAAATTATGATTTTTACAACAGTTTATGGGCTCATACGTGCATATTTCGATTTTTGTTGATTATAGTCCGGCAGATAAAAGCCTGAAATCAGCTGAACCCAAAGTTAGCGTATTAAGTTTTTTCTTTGAATTTTCTGAATGTTGGGTATGAAAGGTTGTCAAAATTGAGTGATGCCATCCCGGCACCCCTGGGGAATTCAAGCGGTGACGTCATTTTTGGGTCATCATAATAGTCGTCAAGTTTAAAACGACAAGTTCCAAATAATCGACGATAGTTCCTGTAATTGTTATCTAATTTGCATTCTGTAACTTCCTTCCGATAGATAATGAATTCACCTTCCTACAAAGTATTGTTTATTTTCATACACACTTCCATTGTAGTTAAAAATTGCTTTTGAAAGTTAAAAATTACCGAACTTTACCTTTAATATTCAGTATGACCTCGATAATGAAACAGTTTCCGGGCTCTTTTTCAGCCCCTAATTAACCGACCTGTTTCAAATTTTCGGGGGCAGGACTTGATAGTCATAGAGGGCTACCCTCAAAATCTTGTACAAATCGGTTGAATAGAGGCTGAGGAATATATCGGAAACTGTAGGATTATACTGTACTTCCATATTCGTATATAATTATAAATGATGCTTATTTATATCATTCACTGTTACAAATATATCTCATACATGTTTATTAAGAAACCTTCACTTTCAATGCGTTAAAAATGTAGGTTACCATAGTATATACCAGGTGTATGCATAAGTTTTTGCCGGTTTTGTGGTAAAGAAAACACGTAATTTTCAAGGGAAATTAATTTTGTTTTATTCAAAATATTGGCCATCGGCTTCTACACATTTCGCCCATCTTTCAGGTAATTGATTCATACCATGCCAGAAAAACTGCTTCTCTTTTGCGGCAAACCATTCGTCGAGCCAGTTTCCAAAGTCTTCGAAATTGCTGAA
>JAGDQP010020774.1:0-14959 GCA_022664845.1 Lepisma saccharinum | reverse complement strand
ATGCACTTCTATAAACATCTAACGACAACTAACAATCCAAAGTGAAAATGCATATTTTATTATTATTTCGTTATATACGCACTCCAGTTGATCAAGATAGCGCCATGTGGAGGCATACTAATCGTGACACTTCGTGTCGGAATAGATTTATTTGCGTTCATTACTACATGCAGATTATAGGGATGCAGCGGAATATTAATAGCATTGCGTCGTATTATGAATGACACATTATTTGGTACAAAAATCATGGCCACAATGTTGAATAAGCAAAGGCGGGTTAAAGAAGGTTAAATTTTTATTATATGCGATGCATGGTTTAATGTGCTCGCTCACCAACGTGGAAGCAGCCAAGTAGTTCCAAGTACTTTTCGCTATTCATGCACGGTTTAATGTGTTCGCTCACCAACGTGCAAGCAGCCAAGTAGTTCCAAGTACTTTTCGCTATTTCATACACAAATTAATGTGCTCGCTCACCAACGTGGAAGCAGCCAAGTAGTTCCAAGTACTTTTCGCTACTTCATACACAAATTTATGTGCTCGCCCACCAACGTGGAAGCTGCCAAGTAGTTCCAAGTACTTTTCGCTATTTCATGCATAGTTTAATGCTCGCTCACCAATGTGGAAACAGCCAAGTAGTTCCAAGTACTTTTCGCTATTTCATGCACAAATTAATGTGCTCGCTCACCAACGTGGAAGCAGCCAAGTAGTTCCAAGTACTTTTCGCTATTTCATGCACGGTTTAATGTGCTCGCTCACCAACGTGGAAGCAGCCAAGTAGTTCCAAGTACTTTTCGCTATTTCACTCTAATTTAATACTTCCATGACTCGAAACTTTGTTATATTTTAAGTTACAACACTTTCATATACGTTGGAAAAGATTCAATTGTTTTTGCCGTATAGTAAAGTGTACCCAGATATTTCTATGTTTTGCAGCTTTGAACTTCCTACATACAGTAAATAAAAACTCGACCTTTCCACATAAATTATGAGCAACTCAGTGCACTTTAAATATTAATATCCTACTGCTTCTAAATACAATACGAACTTTATTAGGAATTATAGTAAACCCTCTGTATCAATTTCTATTGCAATAGTGATTGTACAAAAACTACAGAAGAAACATCAGGTACACTTTACCTCAGCAAGATGCGATGGAATTTCTTGTAGCGATACTTTATTTATTTTATTTTTATTTTCTGATAATATCTTTATTTCACATCATAAAAACAAGGCTTTAAAAATTCCCTGCTCCTTGTTAACATCTTAATTTTTAGCATTCCGGAAGCACTGTTATCACGTGTTCAAGTCACCAGCGATGTGATTGGTAGATCAGTGCGTTGAATTCAATGAAAATAGGACAGGTTCTAAATAGGACGAATTGGATGAGAAGACTTGAATTCAAGAGATTTCCTTTTAGGAGTCTCTGACTCGTGACGTCATTTTCATCCAATTGCTTGTTCAACGCTCTTGTTCAAGCTTTATTGAATCGTGTACGAGGGGCTTTACCGATACTAAAGTATGAAGCTGTAGTGTCACAACCACTATAAGCGTGAGTTGCCAAAATATTGGGAATGATTTTCCGATGTTCCAAAAAGTTGCACCAATATCTACGACAGTTCGTCCGTGCACTAGTGATTCCAATAATATTTCTGTTGTAATGTTTTCCATGAAGTAGAAATGAACAAGCAATAAGAAAACATCGGTGTCATCCGATATTACAGTCACTTGAGAGTCTCCGGCCAGACTAAAATGTTATCAGCCTCTCCATGTGAAGTGATCATGTCATGTCTCTTTGCTACGCCTTTCAAGGAAATTTCGAATGGAATATCTTCTGGACCGGTGAGAAACAGTTTATACCATCCAGTATTACCATGGAATTCGAAATCTTGCAAGAGATCTTGGCAAATCAAATGGATGATTTGTTTTTTGTTCTCTGTCACACCTAGTACAACTTTCTGTGGAGAGAGAGAAGTTGTAAAATTCAACACATGTACTCGAGATGCACCTGCTGCTCTTCATCTTCTTGCTGTATCTTTACTGTATTCTCTGTACCGGTCAAAAACGAGATACACGTCGCCAGAATTTAATCTTCTCATTATGCTCCCTTTGAATTGATCAATGAAATCAGGTACTGTCCCTTTCTCTGGCCACTTGCTACGCCACATAAGAGCTCCTCCATCAATTATTGTTGTTTCTTCTTCCTGATGTTTAATTCTTTGGGAACAAGAAACTTCTAAGAGCTTTTTCATGCTTGATTTACTTGTGCACAGTCTCATGGCACCTGATTGTAAAAACATTGAAGTTGGAATTGGAGAAAGTTCACAGGAAAGCACCTGATTTATGTCTATATCTCTTGAACTAGCTTGAAGACCAATTACTCTTGAGTATATTATGTTTGTGTCCAAGATTTCTGAGGTCCCAGTTTTACCTTTCTTCCGTTTTTAGGACATTGTTACAATTTTCTTCGGAATTGGATTATGAAAGCTTGATGGCTAACCATTTTCAAATTCATTCATCATTTTCTTGCCAATTGCAACAGCTTCATGAACGTTGACTGCCGACGGCGCTACTTTGCCTGTAGCTATGTTTACGAGATTTTCTGGATGTGTTTCAGGATTCATTGGTCAATGAAGACAGTAAGCCTTTCACGAATTCCATGCCTATCAGCTGCATCAGCTGAAATTCTTGCTTTTGCTTCCTCTCTGTGGGTCACTTGCGTTTTTAAGTCACTATTTTCACTTACATTCGCGAGATGTTTCTCAAGTGTCTTACAAGAATGCATGCTCAATGCTCATGTTTTCAACGTCTCTGGACGTAGTGTAATTCCAACGATTCCACCCTTGTTGTATCCAAATCTCATGAAAGTTGTTTCTATTCACATGTCACTCCATATAGCATTCCAAATACCAGGTATGTGACTCATAACATGGTTACCACGAAAGAAATGTTGTTGCATAGATATTGGCATTTTATCCATAGAACGTAAGTAAAACAAACCATACCTGGCGTAGTTAGTATGAGATGCAGAAAAAATATGGCATTATGCTATTTACGGCTTCTATGTGCAGAGGCCAGTCACCTTCCCTCTCTGCTCTTATGTATCGCATCATAATGAATACAGGCTTTATGAGAACATCAACCCATAGCTTTGTTGTTTTACTTTTTTTGGATAAGTCCTCCAGAACATCCAGCAATTCTTTGTCACTTTGTAAGCATTTCGATTCAAATATTACTCCCAAAATTTCTTCAGCAATTATCCTCAGAGCGCGTACACACTGAGTAATTTTTTTCCCAAGTAGCATTTTACTAACACCCGCAAATACATTCTGCATTACTTCAGTTAATCCACTGTCCACCATGAGAGTACCAAGAAAACTCAACAGAAGGTGCATGCCTCCAAGTCTCAGCATAACGTTCTGAAATTGTTCAGTATATGCCCACTGTATGTGTAATGCCAATCTGTATAACTGCTGGTCACATGTGAATACAGTAACAACTTGCCCAATTTGTTTCGTTATTATCTGAGCCTTCGTCAGGGCTGTCATGATAGTGTCGGGATGAGAAGGGGACATATCAATCAAAGGAAGATACACCGCCGAAGTGGATGGTTGTAAAGTTGAACTACTTTCTTTACACTTAAAAGTGTTGTAGCCATGAAACTCTGGACATGTGCTGTCTATCATAATTTCTCTTAAAAAGGTGAAGTCTTTCAGTAAGGCTGCATTTGAAGACACAATTCAATGGCATATCATTTTCAGAGATTGGGGGCTTCGTTTTGCAGCCGCTGCAGGCATAGCTGGCTTCTCTGGTCCACGGTATCTGGATACGGGAACATCATATTCGATTCTTTGTTGAAGCTCTTCCTTGGAAAGACGCTTTATTTTCGACAACGAATGTTTAATTTCTATCATTGTATTTCCTTGGTTTCTTGACTGAGCCACCATCATGACTAATGCGTGTGTACTTCTCTTTCCGTTTGGGGACGATATTTCGGCATCAAAATTGTCTACAACGATTTGCGTGAAGCAATCCCTTTTATACAATTCAGAAATTCCTAAGAGCTCACATTCTTTCATAGCAGCACTAGCTGCTGACTTTTTAAAACGTAATAGTTCATCATAGCTGCAAGTGATCTTGCTGAGAAAATTCACAGTCTCTTTAGAATGACGCATCTTAACACCAAACGCAACTTGTAAGGATGTTACTTTATTACCCAAAATAGCGGAAACAATACTTCCCATCAACAAAGCAGGTGGTGTGCCGTCTAGTTTTGAAGACAATGCAGTGAACAGCATAATCATTGTATTGCTTGTTTCCAGGAGAACATCATCTTTACTAATGCTCAAATTGTAAGTTTCTTTCGAAATATTCAGTTCTGAAATTTCTTTCCTAATGTGTTTTGAGACCTTGTCAATTGCTGCTTGAAGATCATAATCATCACTTGTATCTGTGGCGAGTCTCAAATAAGATGAAGCTTTCTCTTGAAAAGTAATGATGTTTGCATACCCTGGGGAGGACAGAACAACGATATCAGTGAAATAATTTTTTAAGGACTTCACTAAATTTACTTTACTTAATATACGACCTCCATGGTTAACATACAATTCATGTAATTCAACAGAATTCCAAACACGATTTTTGTCTGCGTTCATTATATTAACAATTTCCTGGTATGGTTCGTCAAACTGTACTTCGGAATTTTCAGTTACACGCACTGCAGCCATGATGCCTCTTTCGCACATGAACTTGTTTCGACAGTCTACGTGATATCTGGCATCTGATGCATGAAGGTCTCCTAGAGAACCAGATAACCTAACTTGTACTTCAGATGCCCAATTGTCGTTCCTTTTAGAGCAAATATCGAGAATTACATCTTTAATTGGTTTTCCTGTTCTGCTATGTTCCAACTGCCGGAATAGATACGCTGGTCTCCACCGGTCAGGATGCCTTTCATCTTTCTCAAGTTCACATTCTTTTCCACAAAATATACAATGTTTTTCAAACACAAAAGAAACGAAATCTGATCTTCGAACTCGTTTTAATTCTTCATTACGTGTGGGGTCAAACGATGCATCTTTTTTATGTCTTTTAAGGTGACTTTTGGAAGTGTAAGACGAAACACAACTTCGATGATATTGTATAGAAAAATCCTGGTTATCGGTCAACTTTCTTTCAAGGGTTATATTCTGTTCATCTCCATATACTTTACTACAATTGATAATTGTTCTAATTCGCTGCGGCCCAGCTATAGAAAGCCTTTCCGACTTCCCTGCACATTTATATCGCCACTCGAGAAAACATTTGTCATCCATACGGCAACTCTTTAAACCGCAAAAGTTAAGTTAGTATTAACAGCAACTACAATGTTAACACTTTAAACAGTAACAATACCAGTAATATTAAATGGATCCAACCAGAAGAATGATTTTGTACCACGTTAGTAATGGGCGCACTTCACTGCAACCACACATAATGAACAGCATAATAAGTTTGTTACTGTCTTGCAAGACATATCTTTAAAATTATACACATACACACACGTACACACAAACAGCGTTGCTAATAATGTCTGCAACTCTACATTGTTAGCTGCCGCCACCAACACAAAACAGAAGAAGGTTAGGCCTACTCAAAATATCCCGATTGTCTTCAATCACTATGATTGATATTTCTTGTTACATAGTTTAGCAGAAATCATAAACTATGGTTGATACTTTCTGGTTTTAAGTATACAGTTTTGTAACACCTCTTCCACTAAATGAAACGCTCAAACAACCTGCTCTGTATTCTCTTACTACTGAAAACAAAATGTTTTTTTCCCGCTAACTAGCATCTTGTTCTGTTCAAAGCAGAAACATTAGGTAGATCTTTGCCGCCATCTTTTGTCCATTATGTAGTGGCAAATTACATTTAATAAAAAATATACATTCTTCATCCGAAATGTTCTTTAATGATACAATGTGGCTTTGTCGGTCCTAAATTTCCCTACAATACTAAAAATGGGAATAAAATTAACTCGAAACGAATATATATTTCCAAGTTGACTGGCGCTCCCACCTCTAATGCTCAATTCCCATTCAAATAATGTGGTTTGTTTTACACTGCTGACCTCGTGATTTGGAATTATGTTACGTTAATAGCTTCTAGTTTAATTGGAATGTAGATATAGAATAGAATGTAATATGGAATTAAATGAATTTCATATATGCAAATTTTCTTTAAAAGAATAGACCATTTTAGCACTTTAAAGTATTTTTTCACTGTAATGAAAACGAATACCTAATTAGTGGATACAATTAACGAAAGACGAATCCATTATCTATCAGCAGAAAGTTACAGGATGCAAATCGGATGGAAATTATAGGAGCTGTGGTCAAGTATTTGAAACTTGACGTAGTGTATTCAATGACTCTTGCAATGACGCAATTGATGGCGTCATCGCCCGAGTTCCCCAAGGGTGCCATCACTCGAATTTGAAAAGCCCACATATCCATCATTCGAATATGCAAACAGAAAAACTTAATACGCTAACTTCGGGTTTAGGTCTAGGCTGCCGGGCTATTATGATTCGCCAGATATTTATGATTTAGTAGTGCCTGAATCACATTACTTGTTTTAATTTCAAGAGCCCATCAAATTTGTGAATTTGGAAATGGGTTTACACATTGTTAAGAGAAGATATAATGAATTTTATGGGCGGTACCAGCACTATGACTTACGCCCTTCTCCTCACACATTGTTATTTGATCTGTAATTGTATGTTGGCTTCATTCTTTTGAATTCAAAATAAATTAGAAGCTAAATTAGTGGTCTCGACAATGATTTCGTTGAGATGTAGTTGAATCTTAGTAACAGTGAAGCTTAGGTTATGTTGTTTATGTCTGAAGTACAGTGCGTTGAATTTAAAACGGGTCCCGAGGTAAAACCGGTCTTTTAATTGCATGTTTGATTGATGTATCAGTCTTGTATGTATGTATACTTGTAGCGGGCAGTAAGGGAGTATGAATTGAAGAACCAAGGTAAAGCGGTGCCCAAAATATTTTACATTTTTTCCTTTTAAATGTTTCAGTTTCTTAATTGAAAAACATAGACATCATAGTTTCAAATTAATTTTGAAAATTCACTGACAATGGACCACTTGCCAAAGAATCGCCCTGAAACATTTAAAATTATTCTGAAATGTGCTGCTAGAAATTTTTCAAATAATATTATTTTGCTTTAAACAATATTTAACAGATGCTAAGGAAATTTTCGGTCCTGTTCTAGATTAGGGTGATGGGATGAGTACTGATCTGCCCGACCTGAAGATTCTCGACAAGGTGAAAAAATGATAATTTGGCACTGCCTTCAATTGATTGGAGATGACACCCCAAGAGCTGGTCGTATATTTTAAAGTAGATTCCGAACCAATTAGAGTAGATATGTGTGTTGTATGAATACGAAATCGAGGCGACGGACGAAAGCACTCATCCATTGGGTTTGTTTTTCGACTTCATTTCCAGTCAGTTTTGACTTGGGTTTCATTTCCAGTAAACCAGGTTGTCCAGACAAACTAGTCAGCTGGCTCAATGGACATGTGCAGTAACGCTACTCACGAAAATGAGAATAATTTCGTATTTCAAGAATATTAAAAAAAAAAACGTTTTTTTTCTTCGATATTTTTGTTTTCCAACTTCATTGGTTATTGGAAAAACATCGTAGAATGATTTTGACGGAATACGTTAAGAGTCGAAAGTAATTTGGTTTGCATAATAGTCTTAATTAAGAAAACTGTGAATCTGAGTAGGTACGTACTGGCCCACCGAGCATTTGACCGGTGCGCCGCCAGTTTAAAAGGTCAGACTGTGCCGCTAGCTGCTGGCTGCAAATTTGTTTCACTGTTTGAAAATCTTCGCAAGTGTAACCCACTGTCATGTTAACTAAAAAGTGTAATTCATTTTATCAGCAAAATCAGTGATGCCCAACCTTGTTTTCCCCATGGGTCACATTATAATTTAGCACTATCTTCGCGGGCCAGAGCATCTTCTCACATGAATAGCATAGAATTCGTACGTTTTTTTTAATTGCAGATTTTAAACGCTAATACCGCAAATGTAAGAAAGTCCTTCGCACATACATACAATTAATGATTGTAAATATAGCAAGAGGCCAAAATCAAAGTATTAAAAACAAGTTTACCATAATCATGTATAAATTAAGGAGAAATAAATCCATCTTTCGACATGTTTATCACGGTAAACAAGTGCAACATATGTGGCGAGCCGGAAAGGTAAATGGTGTGGGACGTAGGTTGGGCATCACTGAGCTAAATAAAATCGAATAGCAGTCTTAAATTAGTAGTTTTTTAAAAAATAATATGACCTTTGTTAGAAATTCCAACAAGCAATAAGTGGAAGCAATCGGTTAATCAAGTCATGATTTAATCATTTTCTCATGCCCCTTTTCCTTACACTTTCTTTAATTCAAAATGGTTCGTGGTGTCCTCAAATCTTGCAACGTTAATTTAACTTATTCCCCGACGTCACGCAATAATGAAATTTGCACAGCGACATAAGTCGGGTGCCAATACAACATTTCATTGTTACTTTCATGTACTTCTATATATTTTAAAAGAATATTTCAATATATATATATATATATATTTAATATGAATTTCTTTATACTAAAATAAATACTAACCTGAAACGATCTGTCGTTTGGCTGCTTGCAGAACACTTTAGAATTTGAGTCACAGAACATTAGCTTTAGAAAAAGTATCCAAACACCGAAATAGTTTGAAAGAAAAAATAATTAAAAACTTAAAAGAAAAGGACTTTTCTTAAACAACTCGTACCAAAAAGTAAATAATGTTGTTTATGCATGACTAAAAGGAAAAGCATCGGACGCGCCATTTCAAGAATTTATAAAATTACTATATATAAGAGCGCGCCCCATGCTTTTCCTTTTAGTCATGAATGAACAAAGTTATTACTTACTTCTTGGTACGAATTGTTCAAGAAAAGTGTCTTTTAAAAGTTTTTTTTTAATTATCTTTTTCTATTTTGCTAGCGCAGCCAATTTGTCGTGATGAACTACAAACTTTGAGTGTGTTGTATAATGTTATGTTTGCAATGGATTTCAATAAAGGGGGAAAACGAAAGAAAAGACTGAGCGCAACTAATTAGAGAATTTCAAAGAAAAAGCAGATGCTTAAATAAAAAGGCAATTATTTCATTTTCCTATAAAATAACTGCATTTTTGGTCGACAAATTTCAGTTTTAATTTAAATCAGAATGAAGGAGAACAGTCGAAAATAAATTCCCCAGCCAGAAGTACCAGGCCAGGCTTAAGGAAACATACAGGCGGCTTGTTTTTCTTTCAAGGATTCTTACAAGAATGTTGAGGAAAGGGTAAAGGTAATAACAGAAAGAAAGGGATTATAAATTGCCTTCCATCGGAGCCACCACATGGCTGAGCAAAGAAACTGCAACCAAGTTATATCGAAGTTTTGAAATTTGGGTGTAACTTTTAATGCAGAACGTCAACCCTGGCATGACATGACACTCCAAAAAAGAGACCAGTACTTCGAAAGCTTCAGCAGACAAAGCAGCCATGTCTAAGTGCACCTTTAATGAATCAGAACTCATAGCATTCAAGTCAAGACTTGTTTTGAAGAAAAAAACCTCGATTACTTCATGAAGTATGAAAATGTATTGATTGCTTTTATTTAAATACAGATGTTTGAATTTGAAGCATCTGTCTGTTTATCTTCAATCTGTTCAACGATGGACTATACAAAAGCATATGGAATGGTAGACAACACAAGTAGTATGCGGAAAGAAGTCCAGAAGAACTTCAAGTAAGTAAATAAACCGTTCTAAATTTTGTGCAAAGTTGTGAGCGAAACGCTGAAATCATTACATTGATGTCGTCGTCGGTGTATTAGGAAAAAGAAAAAAGCAACCCGACGATGTATGCCCCAACGAAGCGCCGTCGCCAATATTTATGTTGGAACTGTTCTGCATTAACACTTACAATGTTATAATGGATACAGCTGTAGCTAAGATTGACGATAGCTTCTCGAAGTATGGAACACTGTACGCTGACATGACTTGTTTTGATTCAAGTTATTCAAATAATTTTTAGCATTCCATCTCGTGCCCTGGAACGACTATGTGAAACCTGTCCGACAACAAATATGGAAACGCTGAAGTAACAGTTAAAAAATTCGGCGAGACACTGGTAACACAAACAACAGACCTTACCAGAAGACATCGTCAGTATTCATTCGTTTAGTGGTACTGAAGTGGAGGGTGATGATCATGCTGAAGCGGTGGGAATAACATTTTAAGAGTGCAACCCTGCTGTTTGAAAAATTTGCAAGGGCTGTACGGTATGTGTGTTCTACAAGATTTTCAACTCTCTTCATCTTATCGTTCAAAAATATGAATAGTAGTCTAGAGGGAAAGAAGCTGGGAGGCTGTCCACGAAAGGTGATTTCTTGTAAAACGCATTTTCAAGTTTAATTCTCTCGTTTACTTTCATGTATTTAATGTTCTGACAACCGCTATAATCTGTAGATTATTTGGACTTTTAGATTGAAACTTTCCTAGCGGTTAGTTGTTATTGTGAGTGACACTTATTGCAAGTGCAAATTTAATTTTTAAAAAAGGACACCCCTTCTTTCCCTGTACTCTTCATATGTATTAACATTACCAATAACCCATGTTTGTCGTGAAAGAGTCTTTTACAGTGTAAAGCTAATAAAGAACTGCTTGAGAAGCTTGATAAAACAAGAACAGTGAGGTGATTTGATCCAAAATTAAATACATTATTAAAAGCAAGAAGATCGCTTGTCATTTACAAGAGTAGTGAAAGGAAACCTTGAATTAGTTACATGATATTCATTTTTTTTTTCAACACAAATATATAGAGTATACGCTATTTAACAAGGTATTTTTTTTTGCAGGAATATTTGACAGGATACATCATATCCCTTGATAGACAAAAGTGCTCTTTTCTAATTATTTGAAAGGCATGTTGTGCTTATTGTAATTTGCAGACTACTTGTTTACAGTTTGCAGACCTTCCTAATTACAGTTGGATTAATACACATTTTTCTTCGTTTTGTTTCTGGTCAGGAAGAAAATAATAGAAAATTCTTAAAGTGAATAACCAGTTAGGAAAGCAGTTATAAAACACCTTTACGATTTTTTTATTGCATTTGCATATACTCCGAAAACCTAAGTACATTTTGCACCCCTGTAACTAGACACGTCTTAAGATGTTTTTATTACAATTTTGTAGATATATTTTTCCTTGCATTTACACAGCTAGTTGCATCAAAATATCAAGTTAAATTCCAGATTTAAAGAATGATGACGTGCAATGATAAGAGTTTTGTCCAACACTCATTTCGGCTCTGAAATATCTCACCGTCATCTCCTCTTCCTCCTCCTCCTCTCTCGCTCTGGTATTTTATATAGGTACTATCCCAATATTCACCTGATAAAACTAAGGAAATTCCTAGTAAAAGCAACCAGATTATGTTGAACTTTTCAAGGGTATTTTCCGTGTTTTTCCTAAGTCAATCAAGCAAATGTACCGGGATGATACCTACTACCTAGGCTCTGGTCTACCTTCCAATATCATCTCTCCCACTCTATTCTGGCCTGAGCCTGAGATGCCCATAGGTCATTTTTTTAATATTTTGTACAAATACACACTAAGATCACTCAATTAATTTACATTAAAAATACAATATGGCCTGGAACTGACAGGTACAGCTGAAAGTGAGAAGTTGGAGGGATGACGTTCCTCGGCGAACACTTTCCGGGTATGAAGGGGAATGTTTTAATTAGGGCTTCGATTGAAAGTATTAGGAGTGGTATTTTGCGACTGAAGAAAACCCTGGAAAACAAGATTCAAGATGGCTGACGTGAACAGGACTCGAGCCTCTAATAGCACTGTCTAGAGGAGGGAGGGCCACTGGTGCCTCTCGCTCGTGCTTGTCGTGTTTTCAGTATTTTTAAATCATAACCTGACAACAGATTTTTTACGCATTAACAATTTATTAAACCCAAAATAAATCTTTGTACAATGCGTTACAATGTTGGATCACATAAAAGAAGAATATATCGAATGTTAAACATTATGAAAACTCCTTTTAATGTTAGGCGTGATCAAGCTATTGCAATAATTCACAAATATCTTCTATAAATAGAAGTGCGAAAGTGTAATTATCTCACCACAGGACAATATGAACACGTCATGAGCAACAGTGCCTTCTGATTCGGGGGCCCTATAAAATGCACAATTAAATTTATTTTCAAGAGATGCATTCAGGTATGGAGCAATCACCTCCACTTGTGACAGAATTTCTTGACTAATTTCACAGGAACATGTGGTCCTGCACTGAGCTTTTTCCTTATCTTCACATTCCTCGCATTATTTTTTTTAACTTTTCCAACATCTAAAATTAAAAGAATATTATGTAAATTATGGATACGATGAACTTGCTTTGTGTATTATAAACATAGAAATGGATATAGGGAAATGCAATGTTATCTGTAGTTACAATAGAGATTCTGCAAGGGAGATTCTATTTTCAATTGGGGAGGGTTAAGTCAAAATTGGTAGAGTGAAAGTGGAGTTTTGCACAATTTCTATCTATTTTTGACAAAAATAATTTTAAAGTTGACGTACGGGCGAGAATTTGGGGGACAACCTCAAAGGGGGTCTGGCAGAATCACTGAGTTAGAATGTCATGTGTAGGTAGTTACAGTAAATATGGTGACTGACATAACACGATAACAAAAATAACACTATTTACTGAACAGGGAAGGTACTCGCCGGTATTGGTCCGACTCGACTGTATTGATCAACTGTCGTGTTTCTGCTGATAAGGGACAGGCAAAGAAAATGAAGTAACAGCATTTTTCTCTCGCTGGCGAGAATCTATTTTCCACATAAGAGTTTAGGTTTCAGAGACTAATCACCGGAAGTGCTATTATTATTCGCCGTTAGGGGCCACAGGAAACAAGTGACTACTGCAATGCGTACGAAAAACATAAAATATTCTTTCTTGGGCTAATGTGAAGTGGAAACGTGGTGTGCTAATACGATAATAAAATATATTGCTTTGTTCGTACTAGTAATAATTACACCTAGGGCATAAAATTGTTGATCTCTCAACGCCAACACAGTTTTTTTTTCGGTAGTGCCAACATTTTACTTGCGTATATTTCTGGGTTGCAGAGTTATTGCTTTAATATTAAAAGGAGTTCATTAAAGGTGGAAGGATAAATTCCACGTTAAGAAATTTATACCACTTATTTCGTTCCAGATAATTCACGCACGTTTCTATAAATGCTCGCAGTTCGGTTTACTTGATCTGCCCCAAAGAACTTGTGATTTACAGGAGAAAGATAATGTTAAAAAAAAGTGCGTAGCAGAGTTATAATGGAAATATGTATTTTTTCAAAACAAGTGGCATAGATAGTGCAACTAGGCGTCAGAAAATAAATTTAAAAAAATACAGGTAGATTGGATGATAATCTTTTCTTCGGCAGTGTGTAGGTAGTAAGACATGTAAGCGGAGCGAATTTTAGTGACGTAGTTTTCAAGAAATAAGGACCTGTGACATCAAAGATGCCGACGTTATAAAAACAAGGGCCTTACTATAGTAGTGACGTACTAATTTTAAAATCACTTCAAACACACACATTACGTTTTCTTGGGAGGCGAGCGGTTTACGCAAATATTTTCTTGCACTTTTTTTTTTTTTTGGATTATCTTAAATTAGTGACCATACGAACGTGGAGGTTAGGTGCGGTCATGTATCATTACAAAATATATTTTTGTATGTTCACATTTATTATTAATAATTGCTTATTTTCCTTTTTCGTAAATGATCTTATAATACTGAACATATGAACGTGGAGGTAAGGTGCGGTCATGTATCTTTACAAAATATATTTTGACACATATTCACACTTACCTTCAGCACACAGGTTAACTCTCCCAATTTCCATTAGAAAGTCGTGTACAATTGTTTCGGGGCCTTTTCCTTCCCTTACATAAATACTCTGCTAAATAACCTTCAAAATGCACTTTCCCTCGTCATTTCCATACCATTCAATAACAATAACGCAAGAAATGTCATAATCATCACAAAGACACGCCATTTCAACACTGCCTTACCGCCTTTTTACATGACAACAACTGTAACTTACGCAAAATAGTTCCTTCCGCCACAACATGCAGTGCGTCCTAAAACATCTTCAAAACACACTAAAACTATATCATTATTCACTTCAAATGTTACCAACATCAATATTTACCTCCCTAATACTCTCAAACATCACACAATTATCTCAATTCCTCCTGTAAATTTCTAAAAATTGGTACGGCACTACTATAGTTAGCTCACAAGTTACGTTATGTGTTTTCAACACTGCTTTTAGTTCAGGATTCCCTTCTCATTTTTTGGCGGTAAGTTTGACTGCCGGCAGGTCGTAGTAAAAATTAGTAGTAGTTGGTGAAAATAATAATACAAAATATGACTCGTTTCATTACACACCTGTTAGGCCAGCTTTTCATACACGCGCTTGCCACGTTCTAAGCTTGTGTGTGCAATAAAAAGAACACTGAACCTGACTCCTAACCAATGGTCACTATATTGTGGTAATGGTTTTCGTAATTTCTCAATGCTTGTCTAGCATTTGTGACCACTGCAGGAGTCACCACACTGACTCCAAACATGGCGGATTCTCGCTGTTCTATTAGGTAAATTTGAACTTCATTTTTTCCATCATGTTGCAGGTGTCCTTATGACACTTAATTTTGCACACGGTTTTGGAAGTTCTGTATATCAAATACGACACAAAAGAGATCGTTTCCAAAGATTCCAAGTGGATAAAGTGATGTGTAGAGCGATTGATTTTGACGGTTGAAGTGGCCGAGTGCAAATAGTGCAGAA
>JAGDQP010020773.1:20258-32729 GCA_022664845.1 Lepisma saccharinum | reverse complement strand
TTCATTTGCCTAATTTTGATGTAAAAGACTATGATAAGGAGCTTTTTCTACTTGAAATATATAAATAGATACCAGTTGAAAGAGATAAAAGAAATACATCGTTGTAAGCTTTGAAAACTGAAATCCTTTTTTGCGTTGAAATATTTGCAGCAAAATATGAAAGTTATATGGCTGAAATATTTTCAGAATTTATTCAAAATACATAATAGACCAGTAACCAGTGTTATTAAGTTCTCAAGTTTGTAAACAATAATGCCAATTCCAATCTTGAGGTCAGTTTAATGCTTCTTGTGTTCTTACAATAACAATTGTATTGAACTAAATCATTCAGATATCATCGTATAAAACTATCATCATCGGAAGAAATTAATTTGGTGTGTTTCATGTACATAGAATGTACTTTCGACGCTGATAAGAAATGGAGAACTGATACTTGGATAAGCAATTTTATACTATTCAATATAACATCAATGTACTACCAAAAACATGCTTATTATTTGATCAGATTCTGGAATGGAACAAACAAACAAAAAAGGGAATAAATACACACACTTTGATGAATCATTTGGATTATTGGAATAGCATTAAAAAGGGATTGCCTTCTGTTTTGCAATTTAATGGATAGACTTATTTGAAGTATATTTGGAGTTCATGTGAATTATCCCTTACAATAAAATACCTATGAGTGGATAAGTATTTTCTGCAACAATAAAAGGCCGGAGAAAATTATGTTCCCAATTTAGAAAAGGAAAGTTACCCTCTTTTGAGACTTGTTTGAGGACTGTGCAAAAGAAGAACTGTCCTTACAGTTTATGTAACAGTAAAATAACAAAAGTAAAAAAAAAAAATATGTTGTGGTAGTGAATATATACAGAGCATACTAAATCACCAGACTTGTCTTTTGACACATTAAGCTAGTAAATATAATGGCCGAAGAAGAAAGAGAATGATTTCCTTGTTAATAACATATAAGACTGTCAAAAATACGAACAGCGATTTATGTTCACACACAAAACTAAGCGCAGAAGAACGCAAGGACCAATTTATAATGAAATGAGTGTTATTCTTGCAATAATATCTTAAATAAGCGAAGAAAGTAATAAATTTTGCACTAATTATTAAATCAGCACAATGATGTTTCTATACTTATGAAGTTCCAATTTTTTTTAAAGAGAAAAGAAAAAACGGTTATTAAATAGTAAACTGTTAACCTGAATAAGATTCTAGGGTGGGAGGTATTTAAACCATGTCTATCATACACTTTACATTATGATATTGCATTTGTTTAAAGAGAAGCAACAGTGAATGCCTACATAGATATCAATGAACATAAGAGAAGATGCACTTACCTCAGAAATCAAACACTCGTCCACCAGGATTATAGTTCTATAAGAAACTGGATAGATGAATAATGAATAAAGGGAAGAAATGTACAAATATATGTATTTACCATGAAAAGAATTGATTCTATTAATGAAATAAATTACAAAGCATGTTCATAAACCAATATGTTAGAAGATAATATATGAAAATTACAATAATTATTTGAGATATTAATATATTGAGAACAAGAAACATTAAAAATCCATTGAATTTCAAATATTAATTTCTGAGTGGAATGTATAGTGCAGATGTGATGTAACGTTAGAAATATGTCATACACATCATATTATTATAACGTCAAGATTGAGAAAAAAAACTATGAACAGACTTCGAGCATTGGTATTGAGTTATCCAATGAAACTAACAGCAAATGTTTTGGAAGATTTCTGTATAGAAAAGAGAAAATTTTAAATTGATCATCATTTATTCTGATAAAAAGCAATTCATCAAAACAATTTATTCTGTATTAAATGAAAAGATACTAACCACGAAGACAAAAAGAAGAATGTGAAGTTCTGTTCAGCGTAAGAATGGAAATGTTGCCTAATGTAACGGATGTTCAAATCTATAAACAAAAACTTCGTCATAGTAATCGGATTGATAAATAATATAGTTTGCTATAAATTTTCATTTGTAAAGACTTTTATGCACTATTAGAAACTACACAAAACATTAAGCAAGAGCTACATGTGATCGAGCATTCACGCACGATTAAGAAAATTATATAAATTAATACGAAAGAAGAGCAATAAAGGGAAAAATCTTTATTCGTGTTTCCAGATCAGGAATATCCTATACAGAACACAAGATGCACCTCATCGGTGAATATGTCAAAATAAAAGTGGTTGGTTAGGAGTCGCTTTTATAAAATGAATTGAGTTCTTTTCAGTGCTGGTGTTGGAAGAACTGGAACGTACATTGTTTTGGATGCTATGCTGAATCAAATTAGAACAAAAGGTGAAGTGAATATCTTCGGTTTCTTGAGGCATATTCGAACCCAGAGAAACTTTCTTGTTCAGACAGAAGAGCAGTATATCTTTATTCACGATGCTCTTTTGGAGGCTATAGAAAGTGGAGAAACGAACATCAGCATGACATATTTATCACGATACATCCATAGTCTTCAGTCCGGTGATGGAATGGATGAAAAGACCGAGCCATGGAAAATGTTGGAGAGGCAGTTCAAGGTAAGTAAGATGGAGTTATTTTTCTCTTTCCTTCTTTCTGATTTCTTTTGATTATGCATCGCTCAATAGTGATAAGTCAAATATACTGTCATAAAATTATAGTAAATATCCTAACTAACACTTGATTTTTTTAAAAATTATACTTTGGGGTATTTTGGTTTCATTCCAAGGTCGAAGTTGTATTCTGTTTTTCTAAAACTACTGTCAAGGAAATAGAAGTATTGTGTCATATAAGTTCTGGGGGTGATACTTTTCTTCATGCTATTCGGAAAATGTTCTTTGAAGTTATTTGGACTAATACAAACTCAGTTCATAGACCAAATTCTTCGTACATTTTCGGTAACATCACAGTCAGTAGCCTATTTCGCGATCTGTTTAGTCTATGCTTCTTATCACTGAAAGTAGACATCTGCTAAATTAATCATTGTTTCCAAATCAAAGATATTTTTTTAGAACACTGTATGAGGACGTATCTTCACCATATTCTTTTATCGTAACGTTATACATCCCTTCAACGAAGTTATTACATAAAGCTTGCGAAATCGTATCAATGTAAAGAGACATTGAGTTACTGTTGTGGTCAGAAATTTACAACTGCATCAGCAGAAACCATAAATCTGTGTGCTTGCATTCTTTTAAAAGAACGGCCTAGTTCACCTCTCTTTCACCTAACTTGTGAGACTAAAGATTATGTTTCTGGCTTAATTAGTAGCCATCAGTTATCTTTTCTGGACGTACTTTTGCCAGATATTACTCAATATTGGGCGCTAATGCAACATAATCATTTTTTAATTTTTTAAAAAGGGATACTTACTACAGGTATCTACTTGACATGCAAAAAGAAAGTCTTGTAAGAATTAATTTCGAATCCAGACTTCTGGTTATTTGCTTTAATAAATGACTATTTAGACTTTCTGTATTTCGTGAGAGATTATGAAAAATCTTTTGGATGTGTTCCCTGTAGTGTCATTTGAGTGGATCAGTTTCATAGATCGTTCTCACTCCATCATCTCTAAATTTCATGACATGTTCTGGGTAATTTCTGAATAGTTTAAAACGGCATGTGAAATCTTACCACAATGATCTGCTCTGGTTGGTGTTCTAGAAATTCATGACTCAGGGGTTACTGTGCGCACTTTCGGTTCAGATGCATGAAAATAAATCTAATAAATTTACGCGACTATATTTTTTCCCTGTTTGGTAAACTTTTCACTATGAATTCAAATATATCTTTTCCCTGATACATCGTCCTGGGGGTTTAGTTTCATTAGCTGAAACCTGCCAATAATATTTTTGTACAACCAAAAAGGTTACAATTTTTATCATATACATTTTTTTTTACTGGTTGGACTTCTCAGAGTTAGATTTGCTAGCCTGATAGATATTTTAATTTAATTCAAAATTCTCTTCTGTTGTAGGCCTGATTGGATTCGCGACCTAAAAGATAGGTTAACTGTACGAAAGATTCTCCTCTATGATGGGACCTATTAGATTCTTAGTTCACGACATATGGATCCTTTGTCAAAATTGCCTTGTAATAGAATTCCAATTGACATAGAATAAGACCTAGAAATATTGTTGCAATAACTTGCTTTTATGTGTAGAGTGTCAGTTAAAAGACAAGCAACAGATTAATAAGTATGACACAATGAAATGAGTTGGTACTTGCTGCAAGAAAACGAAGGTTGATATAACAAAGTTACTTGTAATAAATTGATAACAATAGTAGTAACAACAAAAATCAAAAGGGAACTTTAAAATTTTAGAAATTTTTGCCTATAAAATATTCAGAAATAATCTTTGGATTAAATTTATGGTATTCTGATAATTACCACCTATGTGTTTGACGGTTACATAGTTTTTCAGTTTTAATTATTATATATGTATTGTTTTGCAGCTTGTAACGTCATTCCAACCTAAAGACTTCCATTTGGTTTCTGCGTCAAAACCGTGCAACCAAATGAAAAACCGCATTCCAGATATCCTTCCAGTAGAAAGTGCCAGAGTTCATCTAACACCGAAACCAGGAGTAGATGGTAGTGATTATATCAATGCCACTTGGTTTCAGGGTAAGTTACCTACTTATAACTTTCAGTTGTACGTTAACAGGATTCAAAGCTCTATACAATTTTGTAGGTTGATGTGAAGTACCATAGCATCTCTTTAACTAAGTATAGAATCTTACCACAGTAGCGTTGTTAAGTACAGTATTTCGTTGCCTGCCTATTTTTTTTAAAATTATCAATTTCGGTTCACATATTTTCGCTTTCCATTGAACACTAAATTTTAAAATAATTTGAATTAGTCTTTCAGCTATTGTATAAGTATTTATTACATATCTCTTCCATTATTTATTTAGAAACTAGTGTGTCCATTCGTCAAAACGTGAGAAGTGAAAGAAATTCAGAAGGTTTAGAAGTGAAAGAAATTCAGAAGGTTTAGAAGTGAAAGAAATTCAGAAGGTTTAGAAGTGAACGAAATTCAGAAGGTTTAGAAGTGAACGAAATTCAGAAGGTTTAGAAGTGAAAGAAAGTTGTATATGTTCTGAAATGGAAAGGATAATAAATATTATGAGATGCAAATATGTACTGATAATACTGTAGGGTACACTTGATGGACTTTTGTCAAAATGTGTGTACAAAAGCAACTCTTTTAAGGAGAAAATGCTGTTGATTTCTTACTCCATTGAACAAAAATAATTTGAAATGTAAATTAACATTATAAGAAATTGTATTGCGTTGTTTATTTATTTTTTTATTTTTTACTGATATAGTTGCGAAAACGTTTTTGAAGGAAAGTAGAAATTAAAAATCTTAAAATTGATATATTCAATGTACTATACTATTTTCTATACTTACCATTGTACGAAGTTTCGGATATTTTTAAAGTTATCTCCTGGATTTCACTGGTTCAAATATTCAGTATTACACTATCACTGACATGTGGATGTGAGAGAGCATTGAACATGAAAAAAAGATTTCTTAGAAATATATTTTGGTAATAACTTTCTCTCTCTACAAATTAATAACTATCGGGCGTTATATATTCTATGTGTATTACCTTCTCCTCATGCGTCTTCGAAGGCTTTGATTACAACTCCTAAGGATTAAAATATTCGTATTAAAATGTGTAATGAACATAGTCACTTTAAACTTCTTTAAGTCGTGTTTCTTCTTGCATTTTGGAAAAGCACCTAAAAATATGAGGTGAAGTGTACCTGAAGTAATATTAAATTTTGTAAATAAAAGCCGCAAGTAGTTACGTTTCAAATGCTTGTGGATTATTGTCTGTAAATTATCATTCTTTGCATTAACATCAGTTACTTTTCATTAGTATTTTGATATATATCCGTTTTGTGAAGTAATATTACAATCGTGAAAGAGTTAGAACAAAAATCTCATTTGGAAGAGACTACGGCTTCATGACACATAACCGTAACAACAGTTATGGAGCTATCAAGTGGCTTCATTTAAAGCTGTCATCTTTGCATAACATAATGAAATAGAGTGTTAGAAAACGAAGAAAGTCAATTCAAGATGATTGACACTAAAGTTAGAAACCAAAAAGTTCGGCTAGCGCGAGCTAGACGCTACTTTTAACCATCTCGTCTGGTGTTAGTACCAAGTACTTCAAGTAGTTAACATAATTATAGATCATAGTAAGTGGCATAACAGTACTCATAAGATGCAAGATATTTGTATTGTACAAATTAAGGAGGCAAAGTTTTCTTGACAATTGATTCTTTTATTTCAGGTTTCCATAAGTTACGGGAATTTATTGTCACTCAGCATCCCTTAGAATCAACAATCCAAGATTTTTGGCAGATGATTTGGGACCACAACGCACAGACCATAGTCATGCTATCAAGCTTAGATGATCAGGTAACGCAGGTAATACGAGAGTTAAATGTTGATCGCATTTTTCAATATTATTAGTGATTAAATCTATAACTATTGACAATTCTAGCAAGAAAAATATGTTAAAAAAAAAAAAGAGAGTTAGCAACAATCTTGTGTTTACCCTTTCTTTTCACCACCGGAGTGGAATTAAACAAAACAAAACGAGTTTTGCAACAAAAGCATGACAGAATTAACAGTCTCTGAGGGAGCTGACCAGGGAAGTTCGGATATCCTTAACGAGCAATTATTGAGATTAACAACGCGATTAAAAACATTACATCCAGGATAATGGTGAAGAAACGGGATGAAATTGAATGAAATAAGACAGACCTTTTCCAATAGTGGAAACCGAAATCAGTTTCTGTCTTGAGAAACAGATTGAAACTAATAATCGCGACATCATGAACAACGAATGAACAGTGATGACACTTGAGGACATAATGTGAAAAGTTTAACTATTTTTGAAACATTACTCGCACATTTTATATTTAACAGCATATTGTATTGTAGAACACTTATTGACAATGATTCACAATTTTGTAACACATATACAAATACAAAACGAATTTGTACCATGAATTTCAGAGAGCCATACGATAGTGTATAAATGACGCAAGGTGCCGAATGGAAAGCATACTTCGAGAATACGCCTTATGGTGCATGATAGGGAATGACGATATATACAGTTACCTGACATTCAAATCGACTAATTCAAATATCACCATAACATGTCAAACTAATCTAGGTTTCCACTGTTTTCCAAGGAATTATTTATTATATACACTCATTGAAGTTGGTCCCGTTTCAATCCACTATCCTGAAAGTACTTTTATTGTTCATAACTTCGAAATTAGTTGCTGAAATTTTGTACGTACATTAACTACGTAATGATCTTTTAATTAGGCTGTTAATATTACAAATCACTCATTAAGGATATTCGAACTTACGTGGTTAGTTTAAAGCGTTTTTTGTGCTATGTATGACGCTTTCCGTTAAGACCTGGTCTCCATGATCTAGTGGTTAATGTCGCGGACTTCGAATCTTGAGTGGAAAGGCGCACGGGTTCGAGTCCTGCTGCCTGACTGAGCTTTTCCAGGTTTTTCCTCACTTGCACCAGAAGAATGTCAAGATGATACCGCAATTAAGATTTTTTTTTACCATTCTCTATTCTTTCCCCGTATGATTGATCACCAGGGGACATCATTCCTCATACTCGTGAAGAGTTTAGCTCATATGTGCTATACTTGGCCACTAACGTAAATTTTATCAAGGTTTTCGATATAATGTAGTTCGAGTAGTTCCCGACACTAAACACTGGATCATCCGTAGTCCTTATTACGTAGAAGAATGCAAATGTTGAACAGGTACAAAGACTGTAGACAATGTTTCCTCTATTTTGTGTACTAAAGAAAAAGTATACTTTATAGCGAATGAAGGATAGTTCGATATTTGTAACTATGTTGGAGTAGTACTCATTATAAGACTGCATGAATAGTTTGTACTCAAATTTACTTCTGTAACCTGTATTTTTTAAAAGTTCTGAAGTCAAAGTGTTATAAATATTATGGAAATAAGGGTTGTCTAACCACACACGGAAAAATATATGTGAGACCAAGATAATCATAAATCATAATACTGCTAGTTGTTTGGAAAGTTTCATCCAGAGTTGCGCTTGAGGTTCTTCCTAAATTAAAAATGAACTGGACAAGTAGGTATACGTTAATAGCTACCAAAATAGTTAAAGTTAATAATTAAAGGCTATCAAAATGATCAATAAATTTCAATAAATTACTTTTGGAATTTTCAAGAAATTCATTTGAAATATAATTTGTCTATATTATATAATCTAAATTGCATTATAAGTGTTGCTGTAAATGTCTCACCATAATGAATGACACAGAATATTGTCACTACGGCTAAGATACACAGTGTAATGCGTTATACTTTCCATAGCATGTCCATCATTTTCTTTTTAGATCTAGGGAGGATGTTGCGATAACTAACTAAAAAAAAAAGTAACAAAGTTAAGTAAACGAACACTACTAAGCATTTAAACCCTTACACTTTGCCTCATAATTCACTGTTGTTTGCTTTGTCCCCTATCAAATTTTTAAAATTGGTATCAATGATTAACATATTTATCACTGTAACGGTTGAACCAATACAGGCATATTTGACACGAGCTAAACAGGGCCTAACTGTCGATACACATGTCTGGTCAATATTCTTCTAAAGTTCACCAAGAACAGCACAAAATATATGGCGTTATACCGCATAACACAAGTGTGTTTGCCAATTCTGGGCACACTTGGGTCGCTCAAAGTACGACATTAGCGTAAGAAACAGCACTTGAGCTGCATGATTATCCCTAATATGATATAAAACTAACCGTTCAATCTTCTTTTACGATTGAAAATATTGAATATATGTAAATTCAAAATGATTCAATATAAATTTTAAAATAGAATGTTTTTTCAGGCATAAAATAAACTCCATGGGACCAGTCGGTGGGCTTATTCTATTAAAAGTTGATTATTTTGTGAACAATGTGTGCTAGTTCATTAGGCAGTGTTATTTGAGGCGTCCATGTGATAACAGTGCTGGTTCAAACGCCATATTGTTAAGAAATCAACAAAAACTTCTTTTAAGCTATCTTTCCCACTCAAACTGAGGGTAATTATGCAGCTATGAATACCATAGAAGTGTTCGCAGAAGTTTTAGTTTAACAAGATTCTTACAGTTTTGCAAATAAGTAATAGCAAAAATAGAAACAAAATGTTTCTATTTATTTTCTAATAATATTTAAATGATTTTGAAAATAATTTGGAACAGTAAAATCTTACTGATTTCTTAGATGATGAAGAGACGATCTCAGTAATATCAATATCTCAATTTTGAATCTTTTTGGGCAAGGCCAGGCACGTACCCAGAAGTTGGTTTTTTGGGGGAGTCCGAGGTCTGTCTGGATGTGAAATTTACGTAAAATGCATATAATTTTGCCAAAAATGGTACTAATTTCACAAAAATCTGAATTTTGAGAGGAGGGTCCGGACCCCCACAACCCCCCTCTGCGTGCGTCCCTGGGCAAGGGGTTTATTGGCAATGGACATACCCGTGGATAATTTTGTTGTACCTTATTTTATTTTTTTCGTTCTCTTTAATGTGTGAAGCAAATTATTAATATTTTCTTCCGATTTTTATTCTAGGAATATGCCATTTTCTGGCCCACTGAGCATGATGACATCGATGCAGAGAATTTTAAAGTGAAGTTCATTGAAGAAAGTGACAATGTGGGTTATATTACTCGTGATTTTACAATGCAGTCATTACAAGATGACTATGAACTTGCAGTGCGCATAATACAGTGTTCCAACTGGCCTCATAATTGTAGTCCACTTACATCAGTATTTGAACTCGTTAATCTCGTGCAAGAGTGGCATCTGGAATACCAAAATGGGCCTATTGTTGTTATGGACAGGTAAAGTGTCTTTTTTTAACGAAAAATTAAAAGGAAAGGGAACATCGGCGAGTTCATTTAAATGTGCTTACATAAGACACCAAATTACTTGCACATTCACACACATACACATACACACAAAATGTTTTTGTATGGTGCGAACTAAAGTGAAAGTGACGACACAGTGGTGATCCGAAAACGCTTAAATTTCAATTCGCGGTGGCATAAATGTTTTCCTTGTAGACTTAGAATATTTCTCTACACTTTGCAGCACAATTGAAGTAACTAAAAGGTTTACAGTCTACAAGATTTGTCTGCTAGAAAAATTAAGTAAAACACGAGATTCATAACTTAAGGATGATTCATAACGTTATATTTTATATAAGATTTAATGTCTAGAAATGTATTTGCACCCCAGGTAAGTAAATGCATACATATTGATGAGCCTTATCAATAATTATGGTTTCGATCTTCAAAAGGAAAATGCAGTAGGTTCTCCACTGTTTTTAAAGTTAAATTATTTAAGAAAGTTTAAATGAAATGTATTATTTTTTAGTAGATCCTTCAAATAAACACTCAAATGTGTTTAATAATGGAACCGAATTAATAGATATTAATTTGTCTAGCAAATATAGCCCCCCGGGGTCCAGGTGGTAACGTCGAGGACTTCGAATCTCGGCAATGGGTAGACACGCGGGTTTGAAGTTCGGATCCCGCGGCCGACCATCCTGATTGAGGTTTTCCAAAGTTTGCTTCACTTTTACCAGACAAATGCCGGGATGGTACCTTAAGTAAGGCCCTGACCTTTTTTATCCTCTGCCCTACCTTATCCAACCCTGAGCCAAAGATGTCTAAAGACGGAAAATAGATTCCATTCATTTCTTGTCTAGAAATGTTATACTTAAATGCTCACTCATTGAACTGGTGAACGCGTTCTTATGTGACGAATAAATACCTGGTACGGCTTTATTAATAAGACACACAACATCTCACCGCGATTTCTGGCATTAATCGAAGGACATCACATCTTAATTTGACTGAATATTATTTTGTACTAGAGTGAAGTTAATACTGTATTGCCGTACTGTCGTTTAGTATAATTATTAACTTTAATTCTAGAAAAGGACGTACCATTCATTCTATATCAAATCATGGACATGTACTAAGCCTTTCCTTGTTTTAAAACATGTCAAGAACAAGATCTTTTAAAGTCTTGCCTCAAACTATTTTTCTTGTGAGTGTCTTCGTTTCGAAGATATTACGAGGCAGATTTTCATCATTTCTTGGAAACATTTGTATTTTGAAACGACGATGTCTCTGAAAAGAAGAGACAGAAGGAGAGCTCTGTGAACTTCCGTTGTAAGTAATACAACTCGCGTAGTTACCAAACAGCGTAAAATTTTGAAGAATAATTTATCACTGTTTACTTCGAATATTTGATTTTTTTTTTTAGTATAACAGGATAGTGGTAAAACTTATTGAAAGTTTTGTTCACATTGTGAGAGTATAAGTTGATATTTCGTGTTTGTTACAGTTTGGCGAGGAAAGTGTTCAGATAAGGAAGAAAGTATCCTTTCAAAATTCGTTCATGTGCTTTTGTATATTTCAACCGATATTTTCTTTCTTTTTGAAAGATTATCCTCTGCAAAATATAACATACATAAAATATCAACTTATAGTCTCATAGCGTTAGAAAGACTTCGTATAAATTTTACCGCCAAACTGTGAAACTCACAAAAGTTTTAAGTTTTTGAAAAAAAAAATCAAAATTTATTTTTTCTAAATTTGACCCTGTACGGTAGTTATGTGTTCTATTTTATTTGCAACGAAAGTTCATGGTGTACTCTAGCTTTCATACTTTTGGAAATATCAGCGTGAAAATATACCAGTGTTTTCAAGAAATGCTGAAGCTGCTTTGCATCAAAATACCACCAAAACAAAGATGTCCGCAACAAAAATATTTTGTACATATACTCATAACCTTGTTCCTAACAATTGTAGAAAGTTTGTTCAAATTGGAAAGAATGAGGGCAGCATGCTCGCGATTTAACACAGAGTGACCCTTTCTGCGTGAATGGAGGTAAATTTCAAACGTTTTTTTTTTTCGTCTAATTTGAAATATTGCCCTCACAAACATTTACAACTTTTATTACGTCATAAAAGGATGAACCTAGGAAAATCCTTTACATACAGAAACTGTTTCTCGATATTTCGAAACAAGCATCAAAATTCAGTCTTTTCTAAGTTTGACCCTATACAATAGTTACCTAATATATTTTATTTACAATAAAAGTTCACAAAGCTTTCTAGCTTTTGTACTTTCGGAGATATGAACGCTTCAATAAATCAATGTTTTCATGAAATGAAAAAAAAAAAAAAATCTTCGAAACCAAGAAGCCTGCGATAAAAATGTTTTATAGTTGTACTTAAAATCGTATTCTTAATAACTCCACAAAGTTTCGTGCAAATCGGAAAGAGTCATAACAAATCTAAATTGTTATTGTTCTTCTTTTTCTGCGGAATGACCCATTGCAAATAAGAAATG
>JAGDQP010020773.1:1786-11955 GCA_022664845.1 Lepisma saccharinum | reverse complement strand
TCGAAAAACACGTTTTGGGGCTTGTGGAGAAATCGCTCTACAACTCTGTAACCTTCAGCACTAGAAAAGTGAAGGGAATATCTTCACGCTTGGACGATATTCAACCCCAAGTATTCATTTTGATAAGATGTTGTGAGCACTTTACAAGTAAGAGACGTTAGAAAGCCAAAATATAGCATTAATGGCTGGTAATCTACGACGATTTGTAATATATGATCCAAGTCAATTTTGTTTTTTTGTTTTTTACATTTAGTGACTACAATTTGATTTTTGATTCTGTTGCACACTTTTCAGAAGCGTTTATTGACATCTCCACAAGCACTGCTTGTAATGTCTGAGGTATGCTTCTGATTATTGCCGCAATGGCTTCCTGAGGAATCTACTCCATTCTATTTGAAGCACCTCCCTGAGACCCAAAGGGTCTGGAGAATGACGGAACTTCTCGCCTCAAAATATTCTACTGCTCGATCGTGCCTAAGTCTGGGCACTAAGGAGCCATTGAAGGAACTGAATCTCCAGCTCATTCCAATACTGCGAACACATCGGGACCCATGTGTTCGTGCAACGTTCTTCATGAGCAGAAAATCATCTCCATTAAAGGGAGCAAAAGAAATTCGTTAAATATTGATGTGCAGAAAGGGTTACACGTTCCTATATGACTGGAGTTTCTGGAGTTGAGCTGAACTAGACTGTTTAAGATTGGTTTTGTAAACAAAGAATTGTTTCGGAATCGAATTTTACTAAAAGAAGTGGGTTGAAAAGTGATTGAAAAGTGCATCTGTGAAGGGCGCAATTAACGTCATTCCACAATATTTCACAAAACAGTTATACAAACTATAGAAAACGATACTGTTTCAAGTTCTCACGCAGAATATGTGGGAGAGCAGCTTAATCAACAAAGACAGTTCTAGAAAGTACATAAGTATTGCATTTCATTTTTTCATTATTCGTTACGTTTTATATGTTGATCACTACATTATATTTCGTACAGAAGTGTGGATCAGTTAACACAGTTGAAGGGGCTTAAACCATACTAGCTGAACCCACTTTTTATCAGTTTTAAGAAAAAACGTTTTAAATATTTGAACATCGTGTACATTTGACATGTTTTGCATAACTTTTTTTATAACCTAATATACAAAGGCGTATGCAAATAACATTATGTCAAATGTACACGATGTTCAAACATTTAAAACGTTTTTTCTTAAAAGTTATAAAAAGTGGGTTCGGCTAGTATGGTTTAACACTTTTCAGTTATACCAATTCGCTTTCTGCACATGAGAACAGCGAAATCTTTTTCTTCTTTTACTTCTGCTTATGTTATAATAATAACAAGGCTCATAAAACGTTTATATCCTATGTTTCATCGACTTTCGTTGATTTTTGTAGATGTTTTTAGGTGTAAAAAGAAAAGCAAGGTTTGTATTATACACAATCTTTCACCTATTTTAAAGAAAATAGTTGACGATAAGAAACTAAGGTCTCTCAGCTGTCCTCTCTTCTCCAGTTAATAACTTCTTATTTCGACATGGAATATATTTTATAGCTAGGTGGTTGGTAAATGCAAGCATTATGTTTTTATTCTGTGTGTGTTAAACGTTATTTTTGTGGTAAAACAATTTGTAAGGATATAATTAAATGAAATGACTGTAATTGATTCGTTCCCTTCTACTTACAGGATGATTACCTCTTTCTTTACCGCTCAATGGAAGCTCTCGTTGCTACTACTGGAAATCAGATTCCGCCCCCACCACCAGCTCCAGACATTTATCTTACAATTAATGGCCATATTAATGGGTTTGTTGGGAACGGAAATGGCCATGTGACCAGTGGTAACGGAACTATACGAGTTCCACCCGAAGGAATGGAATCTGTAGTTACCAACAAGGAGTCTGTAGCATAGACAACAAGTCTCCTGCAATGTAGGCAATAAATTCTGGTGATATTGTACGAGCAGATGAACAGTGTGAGGCATTGCTGTACAATTGGTAAAATTCTATGTGCTGTGCTGTATGTGCATGTGTGTGTAACTGGTATGTTTGTGAGTGGTGGTTGCGGAAACTAAGAACCATGCGGCGGCATGGCATTTGCCAAAGAAGTGTTTTTAATGGTCTTTACCTGAGAAGACAGTTGTACCAGTATATTAGGAAATGCTTGACCGTTGTGAACGAGATTTTACAATGTGAAAGTGGAAATGTGTATTTTGTAAAAGATTAAGAGTTCTGAGATATATATAACGTTAAATATATATGTATATGAAACTGATCACAATGGTAAAGCATTCCGGAAAAGGCAGTAGCTATCGTCCAGTAAAAAGACATTCATTCCACCATGTTTCCAATGATGTCCATGTGATGTCTAACTTAGTGACAAGCAGAGATATATCAAGGTGCATAGTTGTTGGTGCATTTAACTTTGTGTGCATTTGTAAATTTGTATACACATTTTTGTTTTTGTCTTTCAATGGCATTGTGTGTAATGTTACAAAAGGAAAAAAAATAGAAAAAGAAAGAAGAAACGGGATAGGGACACCACAAAACGAAAACTGCCGAGATAAATTTATATCTAAAATCACAGGGCAGACTTATTTTTATTCCTGTGATTCTTACGCCAAGTGGTGGTTATACCCCAATTTTATAATTAGGAAATACTGATGTTTTTAGACTCAGTGGCCAGCAGTAAAAAGCCACACAATGTTTATATGTTAAAGTTGTGTTACTCAATAGTCCATGCATTCAGCGGCATTAGGTGTTGTGCACCTATTTTGTTAGTCATTTGTTGCAGTTGATAATGCACCACATATAGTTCTAGTCACAAGCTATGTTGTGGCGGGGAGGGGGGAATATATTTTTCTTGTATTTAAGCAAGAAGAAAAAAAACATGGGCACATACTGTGTAAGACACATATGTTGCATGTACCAAATAGAAAAGGGGGGAAATTTTTGTACTGTTAGTTTTATGTTATAATAATACGAATGAATATAATACTATGTACCCGTGATATCAACTGCATCCTTCTTTAGCTGTGTTTTAAATAGTATTAAAGGGGGAGAAAAAAAAACATCAGTCAGTTTTAGACGTAACCCTGTGTTGTAAACAAAACAAGAACAATTTGTGATAGATGTCGTAATTTTCTTGTTTCCTTTTTATTCATTAACGTTTTTTTCTGTTCAGTGTTCAAATTAAATTTTATGATCAAAAGAAAGACATGAGTTAGTGTGAATTTCACAGTTGTTTTGTTTGTTATTTAGATTAATAAAAAAAAAGAAAGCTGCTTTCGCCAAGTCTTAACTGACACCCATACGAGCAGTATTTCAAGTAAACCATAAAAACCGTTTACCTCTTATTACCCTCTTGGTCTGTTAAAACAGGTTAAACTTTAATTCCATTTAAAGAGTACAAATACCGTTTGCATATTCCAACAGGAGAAAGCATGTACTTCTTAGGCATAATGAAGACCGTTGTCACTACAAATTAATAGTGGTCCAGACTTTTGTATTCTGCTTTATCTGCGATTTCAGAAATACTTTAATCCATATCAACAATCATTCAATCTATGTTTGAAATTAATTATCTATGTGAAAAGATCATGCAGCTTTTTATATTGATGTTAACCATATTGGGATTTATCCCAGTGTGCTCATTTGGGAAACCTAAAGATGATGATAATGATGGTGAAGATAAGAGAAAGCATTTTTGTAATTTCCTTTCAGTGTTTTATACTGTACATAGCTCTTTGTAAATATATGGATAAGTGTAGCATTGCTTTATACTTGCTACTTCAAATGTCCAAGTGTTCCTAGAAGCTATAGTAGTTTCAAGAAAATTTGTACAGCCATTTATGAATCCAGGGTTTGTCAGAGATCGAGAGTACTCTGTTGAATGGTGTTATTACCATAAAGGACATGCTAATAAAAAAGGCTTTATTTGTGAAACTTGTAATCGTGTGTGCGTATATATTCAATAATTTACTGAGTTACCTTTCTCTTCGTTGTTCTTTGGACCGGAAACTTTACGTCAAGTGATGTCTCTCTTCGTAATTAAAAAAAAAGAAGAAAATATTGGTTAACTTAAATGTCGGATCCAAACTTGATTTGGTGATAGTATTATTAATAACATTGGAAGACAACGGATACTTATATAGTTTTTCCTTTGCATTATTAAAGAAAAGGGACATTTTGGCAGAGACGTGTACATGTATAAAACTAACACGTGAATTATTTTTTATGTAATCTTACTATCGTTTCCAAAATTTGGATTAACGTTTTCGTTCGAAATGTGTAAACGACTGTGCATAAGACAAATTAATCACCTGCTATTTAAGCTGAAAATATACAGTGGTACAACTGAATGCTCAAAGAATGCAGTGCGAGAAAGAAATCAAGAGAAAGGAAAGATTTCATGGAAGTCTTTGAGAATATACCATATCGTCACCTTGGAACCAGAAGGTATAATGTCCACTTTTTGACAAAATGGAGATAACACTGCAACCAAAGACCTTGTACGGAATGGCATCAACGCCAAAAAATATTATCTTACAAAACGAATTCCAAGTGGCTAGAAATGTAATGAATTTATACAGTCTTTAAATGGACCTTCAAACTTTAAAACTGTTTCTTCCTTAAAAGTAACTGAAGTGGACATAGTACCTTCTGGTTCCAAAGTGACGATATACTTATAAATTAACTTGATTCTCCCAGGTTTCAGTTTGTGTTGACGAACTTACATTTCCAGAGATCTGAAAAGACGTGGTGCAAAATACGAGTCAAATACAGGTCGAAATCGTTGCGAGTGAGAGTGGAGTCCGGGTATAGCTTTTTGATCTTGTTTCTCTTGTACCTTATATGTAATTTGAGATGAGTTGTTAGTTTCTTTGTAGTGGAGCACATGGCTTCTAAACACAGACCTATCATTAACCTAATCAAATCAGTAAATACTGTATAATCACTCGTATTAAAGTAGGTATTCGAAACGTAGGTCACCACAGTGTTCTTAAGTGACCCTTAGCACAAAACTTTGAAAAGTGCTCAATAAAAATTGAAGCGCCAACAACAGAATAAGTCTATTAAGAGAATATGTTCATTTCACAATGAGAAATTAGTAGCCTCTTAAACAACAAGAAGCTGAACAGCCTCGTATATTGAAATGAAGTGAAACCTTTGACTTGAATTGATCACTCCATAGTCTAGAACTTTACGTGTACTAACTTTGTACCAGAATTTAGTACATGTATTTCCTGTGTTTTGTGTGTAGTAGAACTCTGCTTTTACACTACACTTACACGTGACAGGTCAAATGCTGATCTCAATCTTTTGGAACACATACACGAATCTAGATTTAGAAAGGTAATTAGTGTTACACTAGTTTGTTTGGGCAATTAGCACGAACACGAAGTATAGTGTCAACGTAAATCACAAAATTATTCGAAATGATGGAATGATATGAATGAACCCGAAAAAGAAGAAAAAAATCACAAGAGAGCAAGAAGCAATTATATGGCCCAAACACCAATACATTCTCAAAACCCTCAGAGCACACAATTTAATACTTCCCAGACAGCAAGAAATATTTTTTAAAATAATCTACAAAGGCCAAAAAAATATTTTGAATTATCTTCAAAGTATTATTTTGTAACCTCACTTTCTAAGATATTTATAAAAAAAAATAATTTGAATTTAATTTATGATTTCTAGGGAAGTATAGCTCAGAGCGTTATTTATAAAATAATTTAAAATATTTCAAAATCTATCTAAAAGATACTTTCGACTCTTTAGAATGCATGACTATTTAAAAACCTATGTTGGAAATATTAAGAAAATGTTTTCAACAACAAAAAAAAAAAAAAAATATTCGTATTTGGGCGAAATCTTTTCTTGACAATGTCTTGTGAACAAATATTTTTAAAGTACTTCATAAATATTTGTTGTTATCTGAGGTTTTGCGCATAGTTACCTACTGTGCCGCAAATTCAGCAAAAAGCAATTTTATGATAAAATGATTTACCATGGTGTTGATTTTAGTCCCTACGTCTCATACATAGGTCCAACTGCATAGTAAAGTTGACAGAAACTTGCAAAGGTGAACGGTGTAATTTCAAGCTCTTAACTTTGATTGGCTGGAAGAACGTAGTTTCTGTGAAAAAAAACTTCAGCGTTTAAATATATATTACGTTTTTTAATAATGGTGACAGGTGATACGTATATTCTATAGCAGATCTTCTCATATACATTTTTCAAAGGACCACTTTATATAATTTAAGTGATATAAAGTGAAGTTTGCGGAGGCCAAGGATTGATGATCGTATAAAATTTGGTAAGACCAAGGATTAATGATCGTATGAAGTTTGCTGGGGCCAAGGATTAATGACTATTACAAACAAGAAAAAAATAACTATTTAATTATGTAATATTGTAGATATTTCGCGAATTGGCGGCATTGCCTTAGCGGTTCTTGGATTATAAAGGCTGACACCGCGCCTCGTGCCCACAATACCCATCTCAGTAAAGCGGGCAATTTAGAATAAAAAAAAATCGATTTATTCAATATCTTATTGATTATTTTCATTAATTTTTTCATGTGTGATTTTTTTTTATGGTGGGCCAACAGAACGATCCATTCGAGCTGGAACTGACTCGAGGGCTGCCTATTCAGAAGTTCAGTACTATAGGAACAACTATATAACAGAAGATGAGAAATCGTATTATTACGAAAATGATAGTATGACTGTTTTGCGATGGAATAAATGTTATTCTCTTATCTTAATGGTGTACATAGTAACTCGAACTATTACATTCATAAGTAGAGCGAAAATTGGACTTAATCTATTCCAAATTGTAATAACTGCTTTATCTTAATGTAGTGTTCATAGAAAGTCATGCGTATGTCATATTTTAATCATTACAGGAAACGGCGCAAATAAGTTCAATCATTTTAATACTGTACGTAGTATTTTACTTTTTGATTACAAATGTAGACAGAACTTGTACAGACAGAATTTGTAAACAGAAAATAGTAGTGCCATATTGTGACTATTATATACTGTTACCCCAAACTTACCCATTTTGAAAAAAAAAATACTCTACTACAAGTGATGTGTGTGCTAGAGTCTACAATCACTTTCATGATAGTAAAATAATTGACACTTAGCTACAAAACTTATCTTAAAATGCACAACAAATAGAACAAAGGAGGCGGTTTCCAAAAGAAGAGTGGGTACAAAGGCGTAAACATCGATTTGAGAAAACAGTAAATTTGAAAATACCACAAACAGTCCATTTGATGCCACACTCAACTGTGCACTGGGTTACAAACAGTTCTCTCTTAGATCTGGTGTTGAAAAATTGAATTGGCATTTTGTTGGAATGTTCTTTTGACCATTTTGGGTTAATTCAAAAAATGATTTCCAAAAAAAGGCAAGTAGGTCTATATTCCCTTCTTGGGAAACCGCCTCAAATCATCATCGGTTGCAACATGCACACTTCTTATCATCTGTCATTACTCATCCGATATCAGTTATCTTCCATGGACAGACTGTTATTATACACTAAATTTCGTTACCCTATTTCGCAGACTTATCTACTATAATAAACTAGACGTATGCGTTACTGTTAAAGCCGAAAGACACCGCTGCATGATACGTTTCGAAACATTTAAAGTTTCAGCTGTGTCGGAAAGCTTTATGATTACGTCCACCACCTTTGACAACCATCAACAATATTATTCCCGAGAAGCAAATTTTAGATATACCGCCCAAACTGGCCTTTATTATTTTAGTGAAAGGTTACTCCACCTTATGATAAATTATGTGCCTGAGAGATAGAACCGCATAAGTCAAATTTTGGCCAAAACGTGATCAAAGCAGTATTGTACAGCTTTTGGAAGGCCCCACATATTGGTTGCTTGATTCTTGTTGTAAACATGTTAACCATGTAAATGTGGTATGTCCATTTAGTTTCGGTATGAAAGGAAGTTTCTATTTTTTATTTTCGCGAAAACAAGGATTTGTGACTTACCTGCTTCTAGCTCCCAGGTACAGAATTGTTCTGGCTTTCAACTATGCCATCAAGTGCATTCTGCAATGATAAAAAAGGTAAAGGTTTCACCTGTACGATGTGCAAGCACCGTGAACGGTGCAAGCGGACTGTGGAAGTAGCGCTCCACGTACAAAGATGCTACTTTACACTATCTTGTTTGTAGTTTATTTTGCTTTGTGTTTTTTCTGCCGTCTTTCCCAACTTTCTCGACACTTTTTGCATTTCTAACAGTGTAGTTTTATGACTTTCTCGTTCTTCTTCAATGCAAACGTATTGACGTTTGAAAAATTCGTGAACTGTTGTTGGTTTGAGTTCAAGAATTTTCTGCTACGAGATACACTATTAATATTGAAGTTATCTATACTGCCTGTCAGGTTAGCTTAGGAAAAACCCGGAAGAAATACTGCAGCTGGAGTTGGGCAATGCGATGTTGCCACTAATACTACGTATCTCGCGAAGAAGACAATGCTGTGATTAGAAGACTACTTTCGAATACTGATTTCTATAAAGACAAAATAAATTAATAAAAGCAAAATATTATGTATGAACGGCCTATATTTTTGCGTGACCAAGATGTTATTCTTTTGAAAATAGTCGGTTTTAGTGCAAATAAAGCTAAAACTCGTTTCCAAAGAACGGGAAAACTTTCATACAGCTGGCCATGTTTTTGGATCCACATATCACTATTATCATATATACCAGAAAAGTATTATAAATTTATAGCTTTCAATTTTTTATAAATGCAATATAGTTAAAAATGGGCACATTTAACAGGTTATAAGTTTTGAAACATATATTAGAATATGGAAGTACCAGCGAATAATAATAATAATAATATGCCCCCACTCAAGTCTAGTGGTAGCGTGAGGGAGATTTTTAATAGATTATACAGTATATTTAAATCCTGGAAAGGCTGCTTGCTACCTGACTGAAGTTTCCCTCGGTCTCACCAAGCGAATCCTGGTATAGCACCTTCTACACAGGATCAGGTCGATTTCTTTTCACTTTGTTTCTCCAGTGTTGTGTCCCTGAGGAATATCAATCATCAAAACTGAAGACAGGCTTAGGCATAAGTCTAGAAATTGGGCTCTCGAGAGGGGTCCACGAGCTTCCAGGTGTGTGTGTGGGGGGTGTTTCAAGGCATGTCTAGGTATGACTGACATATGTATTGTGTATAATTACGCATTAAAATTAAACTAATTCTTCAAAACACTTAATTTCGTGAGGACCTGGACCCCCCGGAACCATTCCCTAAGATTTACCAGAGGGGATACCGGAATTTTCCCTGGTACATGAAGATTTCATCCCCGGTTGTTGATTCCGAATATCATCCCAACCAGGGATAAAATCTTTGTACTTCTACCCAAACAACTAGTGGGTTTAAGCTTAGCAGTAACCGCTAGTTTTAGGATGCCCCCTTTGCAATTTATAACAAATCGAAGGCTGCCCTAAACATATTCCTGAACGCGCTTGGGCCCCAGTGCCAACTGCCATTTAGCATTAGCATGACTACTACTACTACTAATAATAGTCTAATAATAATAATAAACCTTGGGTACTCTGAAGAGAATATGTAGGCATTGGTCGCATTGCTACCGAATCAACGCGTCACAACACAAGAGAAGAAATTGTAATTAATATTAATTTTCAGAAAATCACACACAAGAAATCACAGAAATGTCAACAACACCCACCATACTTTTTTTTTGTAGCAACAAAATTACAAACAAAACAGTAAAAACTAACACACAAGATCACTCGCTCCCTTGCTTATTACAGCAGTCATTATGGTAGGACCATAAGTTTGGCAATAGCGCGCTGTCAATTGCCAAATGCATTCGTGAACGGCAAGTTTGATTTGGGAATGCGTTCACAATAGCGAACATATCCCAGAATTTTGTGACACGAATTTCACTTTTAAAAAAATCTGACAACGTTGCTTCAGCTTTCTGCTTGAAAGTGGGTGCATATGATCAAGGGTTGCAAGTGGTAATGCACTTGTGCAGTTCACACCAATAGTTATACGAGCTGAATTCTTGCTATGAAGACAATTTCTCTGGGTGTATAAACTGTTTTGAAAATAATCCTAATTCATTCATTGATTCAGAAAAAATATTAAAATACTACAGTGTTTAC
>JAGDQP010020772.1:17446-32730 GCA_022664845.1 Lepisma saccharinum | reverse complement strand
CTAGTGTGACGGAGGAAGAAATCCTCAGACAGAATAGTCGGCCGCTGAAATTGTTCGCTTGCTCCTTTCTTTGCTTTAGCTCTTTTGTATGCTTACACTCTGTTTATTTGCTCTTTTGTTGCTTGTCGTGTTTGTTTGTTCTTACAATTAACTATCAATGATATTAATATTCTTTAGATGTCCACACGTAGTACTTAATAGAAGTATTTCATATGTTTTCATTTTTTGTATTGTGATTGTTTATTTTCAGATTATTTTTCTTTTCAACTTTAAAAATGTATTGTCAATGAAATCATGGCGGAAGTGTTCCCTTTGTAATAAAATTAAGAGATTTAGTATCCTTCCTTCTCCCATAGTGACACAAAGCAAATCATTCGCAAAATGGATATCGCTTCTTTTGTGAGTATAATTTTTGCGTCACTTTTCCCTTTACCTCGAAGGTTTTTTTTTATACTGATACACTTATTTTGTAAGGCTGCCTAGTTTTTTTGAAAAAAAAAAACAACTCATAGTTTTCATACAAAACGTTGATTTTGGACCACGGTAGGCTCCGTATCTCGAGAATGGTAACTGCTATCAACAAAATAAGCATTGTTTTACCATAACTTGTTGGGGCTCGTAATTGATCCCCCAAAACCCCCAGGTACCAACCATCTGGGCTAAAGCAAAAAGACAGGCAGAATGACAGGCATACTTTTCAATCATTTGTGAAAATTCTGTGATCGATTTTAAAAAGTCATAAATTTTAAACCCCTTCACCAATTTTGACGTGTGATACACCGTTTGAAAGGTACTGAAGCGTAAATTACGATCCCGAAGTTTCGGCCGCCTATATGGTCTGGGTCCAGTGCTATCATCTGAAGTGTGAAATTTTTCTTCGAACCACCGTAGGGGGTCCCAGGGAGGTCCTACCGACTTTTATTTTGTGGGTCTTAAGTATAACAAATAGTTTTAAATTCAAGTTCAAGCTTCAAAATCGGACTTTTAGTTCGCTAGACCCGAAATTAGCTGTATACATAGAGTATAACTAACAGAGTCCTTTGTCAGCGTCACTCGAAGAACTACCGTTCTTTATGATACTGGAAATAATAAATTGAAAAATGTATTAATGTGCACTGTTGTAGTGCAGTGTAATTAATGAAATTACTCAGTGTCAGTGGGACATGTTGATTCAAAGCATAACAGGTAAGATCATGATTATTATCACACTAACGATAGGCACTCTGCACAATATTTCTGGTATATTGTAGAAATATTGGGAGTTCAATGAAATATTTCTGAATTAACGACTTTGCTGCCTTGGTAGGCAACCCGCACATCGCCTGTGATGTTTGGGCTGCATATAGCGAACAATATTAATGTTGAATTTTCAGCGCAAAGCAAGGGTGGACTTATGATTATATTTATCCGAACAAAAACACCAGAGGTGCAAAAAGTGGAGCCAAGTTCTTTAGCCCTAAAAAGGTGTGAAATGGGAGACGGATGAGCCAAGTTCCTTGGTGACACCATGTAACAGGAACAAAGTAACTTGGCGCGAGCTGGCAACAGCCTTAGGGTTGGTGGCGGTGCACGTAGTGGGTTTTAGGATCCCCACCACCCTTATAGCTTGAGGATCATGAACCTTGCCACCTCGCGCCAAGTTCCTTTGTTCCTGTTACATGGTGTCACCAAGGAACTTGGCTCATCCGTCTCCCATTTCACACCTTTTTAGGGCTAAAGAACTTGGCTCCACTTTTTGCACCTCTGGTGTTTTTGTTCAGATTTCAAATTACGTGCGGAAGGTACTGAGACATTTCCAAGCTTATTGGAAAGCCATACTCTACCGTTGGATACACAATAAAGAAACGTAAAACAGAGAAGTTATAGCGGAATAGAATCCGTTCTTGCCAACCAAAGAAACTAATTGCCCGGAATAAAACCTACATTCTTCCTTCTGTGAACAAAACTCAAAGAATTAGTGTTAAGATTTTGCTACTTCACTCGCCCAGGGCATGCAAGTTAATGTAACATCACAAACAATCCAAAATATATTTTTTAAAAATTGGATTCAGAAGATGTGTAGCCAAGGTATGAATACTGTCCATTCCATGAGTAATTACACAACCTCAAAGCATGACAGATACTTCACCATTTTTAACAGTTGAAACAATATTCTACTTCCTGAAAGCTTCATTCCTCCTTCGCCACACGTCCTGATATCCATCACTTCAATACAAATTTATCCCAGTTTCATCCTAGAACAAAATCTTTTCCCGAAATCCCAGGCACTCACATTGATATTGCTTGGAAAATTGAAGCTTCTTCTTTCTGCTTTCTTTCGCTATGTATGTTTTGTTTCTGGGTACACATCTTCTGAATGTGGAACGCAATTCGTGAGACAGTAAAGGGCGTAGCGAAGGAACGTGAAGGTGAGAAGAAACAGCAGAAAAACAAGCCTTGGTATAATGAAGAATACCGTAAGCTTCATGAGGAACGGAAACAAGCAAGGCAACGATGGCTAAGTAATAAAAACTAAGTAAATACCGACCACTACAATAACGAAAAACGCAACGCCACGATAAATCGGACTGTAATAATTACCGCGGAATCTCGTTACTTCCAACCTGCAACAAAGTATTAAGTAATATTCTGTTAACACGCCTAAGTGTATACGTAGATGAAATATTTGGAGATCACCAATGTGGATTTAGAAGAAATATATCCACGTTGGACCAGATTTTTGCCTTGAGACAAATTTTGGAGAAGAAATGGGATAAGATAAGATAAAATTAATTTTATGGGCGGTAACAAAGAAGAAATGGGAATACAGTGGGACGGTTCATCAGCTATTCATTGATTTTAAGAAAGCATATGATTCTATCAAAAGGAAAAAGTTATACAGTATCCTGATACGATTTGGAATTCCGAAAAAATTGGTTCAACTAGTGAAGATGTGTCTCAGCGACCCCATAAGCAGAGTACGGATAGGTAATAATATGTCAGATAGTTTCAAGATTCGCAACGGATTGAAACAAGGCGATGCCTTGTCACCACTACTGTTTAACTTTGCGTTAGAATATGCGATTTTAAAAATTAAAGGGGACAAAAAGGGAGTAATAGTGAATGGTTTTATCCACTCTAAGAAAATATTGGAGAAAAACTAATTTGAGATTTGGTTTCAGGAACTGGGATTTATCCGGTCATCTTTACTCTGGTAACTCCAAAATCAACAAACAGGTTCTTTTAATTAGTTAAATTTCTCCATTTAAAGTATCCATCCTAGTTTTATCATACGTTATCATCATATTTGTCCCAAGTTGACACTAAACATTTATTTGCGATTTCTGACTCATCCTTTTCAATTTTGCTCCTCTTTGTATAATCTGATTAGACTACATAATTTATTTACCTCCTACTAAGTCGAGCTAGTAGCAAGTAGCTTCATACCAAATACAGCGACAATTGTCAACCAATTACGGCTGTGGTATTTTCTTTTGAAATATCGATCGATCGATCAATATTTTTGAAAATCAAAACAAATATCGAGAAAAATCAATATATCCAAGAATGTTTTTTCAATTTGATTGATATTCTATTTTGAACATTATATGAACGATATTGATTTTCCGATTTTTCGAAATGAATGATATTTGATTTCCATAAGGACTTTTCGATATATCGTTCTATTTTCGATTAGTCAGCTGTATCGATAGTCAGAAATCGCATAACCCTTGAACCAATACTTGAGAAAACGCAGGGTTAAGGCGTAATATATTATAAAAAATTAGAAAAATTAAGTTGCAAGGGTTAGCTGCCATAATATTAAATAGCAAATATACTCATAAATAAAGCACAGTAAAAATTGTCACTCTACCTTCATTATAATATTTGTTTTTACAATACAAATTTAAATTTATCTTCTCGACAGGGACAATAAAACAACAAAAGAGAGAGTTTCCGAAGAAGAAAATTTCAGTATGTACAGGATTCCCCTTTAAGTTATAAAAGAACTTTCCTATCTAGATACGGATGCGGTTTCAATTTAGCATATCTAGTTTTGAAAATTTTAGCTCATCAGTTCTCTATTAAAAAGTTAAGTACAACTATTTAAAGGTAATACCGGCATGCTTCTACATAATCTACGGAAGGAAACGTAAAAATAAATTGTTCCCTTACACTTCATATTGGACCAAAGACAACTTTGAACTCATTTTGGAATTATTGTTATATTTTCCCACGCGTTATATACGTATAAACAAAGAAACTACGCTAGAAATTTCAACTTTAATATTTCAGTTTGAAAGAAGTAACAAATTTAAAAAGTAGGGATAAATAATGCTCGTGAGAGCTTTCGTAAATATGTTATATTACCACCAGAGGGCCAAAGAAAGGTGTGAATATGTAAAGTAAATTATGATCCAGAAACAGGAATTGCGCCAGGATTTTCAGTTTGGGAAGGGTGGGGGTGGGGTGTAAAGTGAAAATTGGGAGGGTGTAAATGGAGTTTTGCACTGTTTCTATCAATTTTTCGTCGTAAATTTTTTTAAGTTGCAGGAGTGCTCTCGGGTGACGCCCCCACAGGAGAAGGGTCTGGTGGTATCACTGTCCTGAAATATCATGTGACAAAGCCATTGATTAAGGATAATCTAAAGCAACAATATTCAATAAAAGATGGCAGCACCATCTCCGTATATGTCTAATGAATTTTCACTGTTACACGAAATTTCAATGCTGCTCCTACAAATTCAAGTCTAGAGAGTTCTAACTTTCAGGGAAGAAAGTTCATAACCGATTCAAGAGTTCGATCAATGCCGAATTTTTATTTTCCTTTTCTTTCATTGTTGAAATCGTTTCATTGTTGTTGTGAATATCGAGACCTATTACAATGAAGCTCTTTCAACAATGAACAAAAAAGAAAATAGAAAATCGGCATCGATCATGCTCTTGACTTGGTTATGACCTTTCTTCCCTAAAAGTTTGAACTTTCTAGGCTTGAATTTGTAGGAGCAGCATTGAAATTTCGTGTAACAGTGAAAATACATCAGACATATACGGAGGTAGTGCTGCCATCTTTTGTTGGAGATCGTTGCTTTAGATTATCCTTAATTGTCAGGGATGAAAATAAAAGAATAACCATTTGAACAATTCTTACAGAGGGTGTTCCCAAAATAATAGTGGAAACTTCGGGAGCTGATTATTGACATCGAAACAAAGGCACGGCTACACCGTCAAAATGACGTCATAACTCGACATATAAGAACGTTAGTGGTGTCGACTTAGGAAATCAGATTCGATACCTAAGAATTTCATTGTCAAGGTTTAATAGAGGAATCATAGAAATTCCCTCCAAGTTGTATTCACCAATCGTAAACATAACTTATATAGATGTATTGGGTACTACTTGTAGTGTAATTTGCTAGGCCGACACTGTTTATGTTATTACTTGTCGAGATATGACGTCATTTGTGACGATGCCACCTTAGTTTTGAGTGTCTGTAGCTCCGAAATTAATCAATTTCGAAATTTCTTAAAGAGAACGTTTTCCTTTATTTGAAGTAAATAATCACCTCCCGATGTTTGCCACATTATTTCAGGGACACCCTGTGACTGTAAGGTATATAAATATTAAACAATAATATATTTGAAAGAGGTTGAACAACCATGCTGGACGATTTCAGAAAGACTGGCACTTAACCAAATGTATTGCAAAGAACACAGTGTATTCTTCTGTTTTTTCGCTGTGTACTGATAGCGTTTGACGCGAAAATGAGTGAATCGAACTTATCAGAGCATATTGTAAACAACTTAAGTATAAAAAGAGTTTTTAAAGTCATTCCAGAAGAGACAATTGAACGACATGTGTCCTACTTCATTACAATAAGAACATGGCACCCGTCTCTATCTTTGTTGTACAGATTTGCTTATATCACACGGAATCTTACACACTGATGTAGCCTGCTTGTATTCATAAATACCTTAGCATTTCTATCCTCGTTAGTAAATGTCTCTGATTTCAATGTCTTATTTTCTTAATTATTCTGATAAATTCACGTTTGTGATTGATTCTTACTTCTATATTCCAGTTTATACGAAATGCAGAACCAATCACAGAACTTTAGTTTATAGGATCTTTACGAAAATAGGCGATTAATCTGAGACACATCTTCAGGTGACGGAAGGTTCCTGTTGCTCAATTATAGCGCTGTATAGTCAGGGACTTGAACTTCTACAGAATTGCTAAACAGCACCAAGCTGTTAGAGAAACACTCTCTGATTGGTGGATTGTATTATGTAGAGTCAATCATATTTCACACTTCACCCGTATTGCTTTTCGCGACAGCAACAAAGCTAAATGAAAACTAATTCGGTCCCTTTTCGGGCGCTATCCATATATAATTGACGTCAGAGTTTTGTGTAGATGAAGTAGAGGGGTAAGGTTTGATGAAAATTCGCTTTGTATTCTGTGATATATATAAAACAATTGAGACGGAGCCCAGTGCGGAGATTGTGCGCATGTGCTATCGCCAGGGTTCATCAGCGAGCATCCTATTTAGATAGTCAATGTTTTGTTGCTGCAAGACATTTCCAACGACACCTCGACCACATTCCTAGCCCTAGTAGTTCCTAAGTTAAACTGACTCGATCTCCGGAACCGCCCCTGTAATGTGTATGATCTATACGGATTTGACTCATCTGAACGAAACCTCAACCACCTTCGTAACCCTAATAGTACTTGAATTGAAAATTCCCCCTATCTCTGGCATCGCCCCTGCGATCTGGGTGAATGATAACGGTTTGAACTCATCTTGCTGAAACCCTTCCAAGGACACCTCAACTACTTTTCTAGCCTTAGTAGTTGAAAATCCCCCCTCGGAACTCTGGAACCGCCTCTGCGATCTGGATGAATGATATAGGTATGAACCTGTCTTGCCGAGACCATTCCAACGACATCTCAACCACCTTTTTATCCCTGGTAGTTCTAAAGTTATAAATTACCCCATATCTCTGGCACTGCCTCTGGAATATGTATTATGTATATTGGTCTGAGCTCGTCTCGCCATGACCTTTCCAATGACACCTCAACCCTCTTCCTAACCTTAGCAGTTCCTTAGTTTAAAGTTATGGACGGACAGACAGACAGCGTCATTCTACACGCATAAGTCTTGACAGCATTTACTGAAGCCTAAAAGTCAGAAATAAAAATGTAGAAAGTTCGGTTTAACTTTAATATACCTTGTACTTTTTGTAAGAATTCGAAAGAAAACAGTTTTTAATTCAATTTCTTTTCGCTCTTCTGTTGATCTTTTTTTAAATCGTAAAGAGAGTATAATATATCGAACGTGCAATACGGAATATATCCGATGTTAACCAAACTTGTTATGGTGGTGGCCCTTGACCTCAGTATTAACCATGTACAGTACTATGCTGTTAACTTTTACCGTTCACGAGTTAAGAGGGTCCAAACTTGGGATTTGAACTTTTACATTTTGTGTATCGTGAATGTTTAATAAAAGAACTTAGAATATCAACAGAAGAGCGACTTTTTAGTTAAAGAACCACCTCGTGGTTAACAACTGTGTAAGGTGGATTTTAATTTTTTGAAACCTCTCGACTTTTCAAGCGCAGTGTAGTACAGGAACAAAGCAGACGATTTTTGCTACATTGATATCGTAATTTGTTTGAATAGTAGACCATTGATTGCAACTTTTGGTTGCACTTGAGACCAGCGCCTACATAGCACGAAATCTTATACACTGCAAAAAAATTATGTGTTAATTGAACACAATGCGGTGTCCCAGCATGACTACCACCTTTTATGTGTTAAATCAACACTACACACGGTGTTGATTTCGGTACTAGGAGGAAAAAAAGTTCCGGCTGCAGCGAGATTTGAACATAGTTTGCTCAGTTAGAAGTCGAACGTCTTACCGACTTGCCTAAATCGTCAGATAGAAAAGGCACTAGATGCAAACGATATTTAGTGAACAACATTTGAACTAAAGACTACACTATCGATTTAGGGGATCAAATATATGTTGCTCAACCCTCAAAACAAACTAAGTTACTTGCACGACTTATCCCATGGTTTAATCACTTCCTATTTGTCTAATGGGAACCAGAATTCCCATTCATTGAGAATATTATTTTTCTATGAAACCAAGCAAGATGGCGACAACCATAAACTTCAGCAACATTACTGCTTTCTTATCGTAACAACACGTCAAATGCTGCGCTTGCTTTCATAGAAATGGAACATATGCTCAATGAATGGGGATTGTGATCTCTAATTGACCGATGGAAAAGTGATTAAATCATGGCATAAATCGTGAGAGTAACTTTGTTTAGGTTTGGAGTTCAGCAACATTTTTTTTAATCCTCTATACTGTTTCTAGTGTTTTCTCTGTCCGACGATTTAGCAAAGTCGGTAAGACGCTCGACTTCTCACTGCTCAACCTTTGTTCAAATCCCGCTGCAACCGTAACATTTTTTTTCTGCCAGTACCGAAATCAACACCGTCTGTTGTGTTGATTTAACACAAAAAGAGGTAGTCAAGCTGGGACACCGCATTGAGTACTAAGCTTGATTCTCATTGATTTTCGCTTGTGATTGATACAGCAAGTTTCATATAGCAAGCTTGAAGCAATATATGGTCAAGTGGTAACTAGTAAGTACAGTATAAGTCATTACAAGGTCAAAAATCTTAAAATAGCCGTTTTAACCTATATCTCTAGATTTCTATGAACGGACGTGAGTTGTTTGTCTTCTTTCTTAAGAATAAGTGCTGCAAAACGTGGAAAGGTGATGACCATTTCCAAAAGACATTACACAGTCTTCGAAGCGAAAAAAAAAAAGTTCTGTAGACGAAAGTTTCTTGCATAGTTGCACCTGTGTACAGACCCGGACTGGCCAGGCTGGCTACCTGGCAATCGCCAGGGGCCCCCCAACACTGAAAAAAAAAAAAGTCCATCTAAGTTTATTGGACAGAAATAGGAATACTTCCATGGGTTGAATTTAGATAAGGATCCTGTTTCGTTATTAGTACTAGTACTCCCAAAGATTTCATAACTTTCCTGCCTTGATACAAGCGCCATCGTCATGAAAGTAAATCTTTACAATGGCTCTTTTAATATTATTCAGAAATTGAAGTTGTAGAGAAGATTGCTATAGTTTACATTAGTATTTTTTTAAGAACATACAGAAATGTTAGCGCTAATAAAGTCAGTTGGAAGTTCTCGTGCCATCGAAGAATTAATATTAGGTATAAAAACTAAGAAGTTCGAGCGAATTCCTGTAGAGGGCCCGATACTAGCGACCCTAGCGATTGAAGGTGGTGGGAAATCACAAGAAGCCAATTTGAAGTAAAAGTAAAAACTCATTACCGAAATCACATCACTTCAGATTGTATTCTTGTCTGAAAAGCATTCAAAGCAAATATAAACTGGTAAAAGAATTTAAAAACATATAAATAATATACATTTTTATTGAATGCCTATCAGAATGACCATAGCGCTTATGATAAGCGGCTTCCAATCAACAGTATCTTCCGAGTGACGTCAATAATTGTCTTCTACTAACACAATCTTAATTAATTTGGCGTTCAACAAGAACTATATTACATTGTTTCACTTGCGTCTAAGGGAAGCTCATGGAAACAAGGCGTCGCCCACTCTCGCGCAGGCGGAGAGCTCCTTGAAATATAAGTGATATTGACAACCGTTTGTTTCGAAATTCCTAATTTGGTCTGGTGGTTAATGCCTCAGGAAGCTGATCCAGAGGACCTGGGATCGACTCTTGGCATGGCTATAGTTTTACATGTATTTATGAAAGAATAATGACTAATTTTATTTTTTATGTATATACGCATTAGGAAATATAATAAAAGTAGTGACTAAGGGTACGTGGAGGTTAGTTGTCAGGTACGGTGGGTTTTTATTACACAGACACATTGTTTCCATGTGGGCTCTCCTTAAACGCGAGTATCGTTACTACTTTCCTACATGTTTCTTATTTCTTCATCTGAATGCATTCTTTAAGTTTGGCGTATACATTTTCCCTAGATTTCAACCAGCATCAACAACCATCTAAACCTATCTATATTAACTACTACTACACAAGTTTCTAATTTGCAACTGAATTACTAGGCAACCATTCAAAAAGACTGGCCAGGCTATCACAGTTTTATAAACTTAGTTTCTTTCTTGAACAAGGTGCATATTCAGTTCAGTGTCACATATTATTATAATTCTATCTTGTGATACATCTACTCCCAGAACTACGATTACCAATACACCTTAAGAGTAGCAATTTATCTAACAAGGGAAGTCCCTAAGTCGTGAGAGATAGATTTTGCGTAAGTACTTCCCTTGTAAGTATCCATTCTTTATTTTTAAGTTCAAGCATGATGATTAACTTTAGTATTATGAATTATCATTACTTCTAAAAATTAAGAATAAGAAATCATGCAACTTAGCTGTCAAATTCTTTTATCCTGTAATCGTAGTTACATCATAACGAATTAGAAAAACGTTTTACGGAAATTAAGAAAAAAATCTTCTGTAGGATACTCAAATCCACTCACCTGAAACGATAAAGAATACAAACTTTAGCAGCTATACAATAAAATTAAATTATTTTTACAGAAATAATTTTGAATCTCATTATACTCATAATCTTATTTCCAAACTCTCATCACTGATATCTCATTTCTAAAAAAAAAATATTTCTTAGATCTTTCTTCTAAATTTTAAGAAACAGTTTTTTACGGTGTAACATACTTGATCGAATTATTCGGCCTGATTCTAAGTTGCTTAAAGGTCTAAAATAAAATTCAGTTCAATGATTGAAGTATTGAAAGGACCAAGATATGAACTTGGTCTTTCCATAGTTTTTTCCTTATTCACATCAGCCTAATGCCGGGCTGGTACTTTAAAAGTAGGACCTGGACGACTTCCTTCCAATATCTTCGGCTAAAGGTCATAAATTAATTCGAATACAGAATTGAAATACGGCGCACATACCAACTGAGCACAATAAAGCAAAGCATGCATATTAAAGCAAAATTATAGAAAGATCTCTCTGTACTCCTACTAACGTTAGTGCCGGGATAGTACCTTCAGAAAGGGCCTGCCCGATACCGTTCTCATCCTATACTTAACCCTTACTGGTCTGAGCCAAAAATGCTCAAAGACCTTCATTAAAATTCCTAATTCAAAATTCCTTCTAGCCTTATATCATTTGAATTCTTTAGTAATTCAGATTGATTACACTGGAAAATAAATCTGCTCTGACTTAACACAGAATCTAAAGATCGAATTGTTACAAGAAGTCCACTTGTGATCATTGTATAGATCGGGGTCACTCAAACTTTTAGACTGGCGTACTACTAAACCGAAATCCATACTTTCGCCGTACCACTAAGTAATATTACGAAATTTTGAATGCAAATACTTATTTAAAAAAAAAATATATTACCAGCAATTACTATTCTACCGAGAAGGTAGAACTGCGCTACTCGAGATTCCCTCCAATCTGTTAGATTATTCTGTCTATTTCTGGGAAACAACTAAAGCTCTAAAATCCCGGTATCTATTTAGTTTCATTGTACGCTACTAGTTTACCACTTCAGTGACTAAGTGGATGGAATCATTTCGTGGCAGTGGTAATAGTAATATGTAAAGTATCTACACATTAGGCGCTTCGCTTTTGTTGTATCTACGTATGATTGGTCTCTAAAAAGTTGGGTCTGAATTAGTTGATGTTCAAGTGCATTTAATCTAAAACAAAATACTTCATGCAGCAAGTATGGCTTCTGGTTTCCGAATTTTACGAACTGTCTCTTGTAGATACCAAAAAATATAAAAATATATACGTTCTCCCTGATACCACTGAAATATTCATTTGTTGAGATTGTAGCGTTTAATTCTCGTACAAAAAAAAAGTAACGAGGATTTCAATGGGCGGTAAGAAAGGTACAACTGAACTAAATTCTTCAAATGGGACTCTGTATCCGTCTACGAGAATTTCTACTTGGTATAATTGTTACAAGAGTGCTTGCATAGTTTGACAATGTTTGTTTACCATTACATCTAGATCAAGAAGAACTATTTTTAAATCCGTGGATTAATAAATTAGCCTTACTTCTTACTTCAACAGTTATATTCCGGAAGTTTAATGACCATCTTCGAAACAATTATTTCTGAAGTTCATAGTTCAGTTCAAGGTGAAATAATATATGTAGTCTCCAGAAGCTAAAGGGTACAAGTTACATTGATGAATTCAAAAATGAGTCACAGGTAATCTTTTATATATGTTACCGGTATTGTATGAAATCAGCATTGCATACAATGCCTGGTGTTCTTAGACAAAGTATGAAATAAAGCAACGAATGTAACTGAAACAAACCTAATCTAACCTACACTAACCTTACCTAAAATAACCTAACCAAACGTAGAACAGTAAATATTCTCCAATTCATACTTTACCTAAGACACCAAACGTTGTATAGAATGCCTGATTTCATACATTGCTGGTAACTTATATAACCCGAAATATATGTGACACAAAATTTTCTTGGACCTTAATATATCTATATTCAAAATACGACCATTTTATGTCGCATTTTTCGGGTTATATATAGGGTGTTTCAGGATTAAAGGTAAATAATTGAGGAGGTGATTGTACATGACCAGTACATAAAAAAGTTCATATAAACATATATGTTTTCAAGCTTCATTGCAGAGATATACTTACAGAAACGTTGTGCCATGGTGATAAATTTGACCCACTAACACTATACAAAATCACTGAGAAATTGAGATAACATGTTACAGGACATTAAGATCACCTCTACAATGCACAAGTGTCAGATCAGGTGTTCGGAAATGTTACCATTCAATACACTAGCGAGCCCGCACCAGCAATGATCGTATACATTGGCGCAGTGCATCCCTGTTGCGACGAAGTTCGTCCGCTGCGGCCACAATGCGACCCCGAAGGTCCTCTGGTGTGTTCAGCGTACGGAGCACTATGCCATTCGACGCGTAATGTAACCTGTAACCCGCTTCCTTAACACACAATACCCAGGCCGATGAATAGGACGCTTTGGGCCAGTTCAATGGCCACCTCGATCGCCCGACTTGTCACCCATGGATTACGGAATTTGGGGCTGGTTAAAAGACAAGATGTATGCGCGTCAGGTGAGCACACCAGAGGACCTTCGGGGTCGCATTGTGGCTGCAGCGGACGAACTTCGTCGCAACAGGGAGACACAGCGCCAATATACACAATCATTGCTGGTGCGGGCACGCAAGTGTATTGAGGTTAATAGTGACATTTTCGAACACCTGATCTGACACATGTGCATTGTAGAGGTGATCTTAATGTCCTGTAACATGTTATCTCACTTTCACAGTGATTTTGTGCAGTGCTAGTGGGTCAAACTTGTCACCATGGCACAACGTTTCTGCAAATATATCTCTGCAATGAAGCCTGAAAACATATATATTTATATGAACTTTTTTATGTACTGGTCATGTACAATCACCTCCTCAATTATTTACCTTTAATCCTTAAACACCCTGTATAAAAGGATACTTAGAACTTTTCTTTAATCCTCAATATCACTTGTACCCCTTGGCTACTGAACTTCTCATGTAATATCATATTGTTAAACATTAAAGCGCGTTGTAATTTAGTGATAGCTTCCTTTCCTCCTGTTTTAAAACAGGAGAAAAAAATGTAAGTAAAAAAAGTGTACAAGGACGAGAACACAGAAATAGAATCCACGTTTTGGGCGCGTTCTCTTTACCACGTTCCTTTTGCCTTGTTTCTTCTACCATGTGCTTTGGTCTTGAGAAATATGGAGAACTAGATTTAGTACAAAAGATTTATTTTTTCTTGAGGGAAATATTATTATCATGTGATGGAAAATTCATTCTCACTACGATTCATCTGTTGAGAAAGAAAAAATAAAGCACAACTGTTATTTCTTGAATTCTTTTCATAACTTTTATGTGATCGGAAGATATGTAATGGGAGTACACATTATAATTAGATTATGTCGTGAGAATTTTGGCTTCAAAATTCACATAAGTTTTTCACGTGTCGTGTTCTCCACCCTCTTTTTTTCTTTCCTTTCCTCAGCCTTTCTCTCTATTTTTTTCTGGTACACGGCATTGTTGCCATCTGTCTTACTCTTATTAGCACTTTAAGATAACCTTAACAACAGTGGGGTATCCTCAGGACATCCACAGGATATTCCACCTGCATACGATGGTTGGATATACTAGGGATATCCCAGAATATATTAGGACTATCCCTAAATGTCTGTGACGTTAATATCCATCATGTCTTTCGTTACAAAAACCCTGTATGTTTCCATATCACGTATAAACAACTCCTGTTGGACTGTATGGTGGATATCTTATGGAGGAAGACTCGTATTCACTTTCTGTTGCAAAGGACACTGCGCTGATCAAGTGGAGATATTGTTCCTTCTTCCACGGTTATGGTAAAGTATAAGACCTATAGATTTAATTTACTGAAATGACCATAAAACTAAAATTTTAATAAAAATGTTCCTCCAATGGAATATTAATGCGTTCTGGAACATTTGAATTACTTACTTACAAATGACATAAGCAAAGATGTCAAATCTCTCTTTTTTTTAGCAAGCTGTAAAAACAAAATTACAACTTTTGTGATCTCGCGATGGCCAAGAGGTTAGTGAATGTGGTCACTGGATCGATTCCGCCAGAATGCACGGAGTTGTTCAGACCCCACTTTACCAAACACTGTAGGTTTCGTCATTAGAAGTTCATGAGCTCATCTAGGACATTATAATCAATTCAAAAACAAAAACAATGTTTCCTCAGAATGGTACCGGGCCCTCTAATCCCCTGACTTTGTAAATCACATGTTAAGTGTTATTGGAAAAGTGTTAAGTTTCCCGTAGTAAGACACATTCTACCAAGCGTGCGGCCAGCCACAAACTGTAGCGGGGCTATCGGAAAATCTAAGAGTCAACAGATTACAATATATTGTATTACTTAGTTGCACACACAATAGTTGAACCGAGGGGTGACGACATGAGCCTCTAGTCTCTACCTAGCTGTGGACATGCTTTCCGTAGATTGAAACAAATGCCAATATTGTTCAGATCCCCACAGGATAGTGTCTCAACTAAGGAAGTCCTATTAAGGCGGGGCCATTCTCGCGCAGGCGCATTACTCCTTAAACAGTAAATAGGACTGACTATGAGCTGCTTCCAGTTGCCAGTTTGGCGTGTTGGTACCATGTTGTAAAAC